>VZRF01003749.1:81233-167468 GCA_013396875.1 Vireo altiloquus | reverse complement strand
TTATCACTCTCTACAAGTGCCTGAAAGGAGGCTGTAGCCAGGTGGGTGGGGGTCTGTCTTTTCTCCTGAGTAACAAGCTACAGAACCAGAGGAAATGGCCTTGAGTTGTGCCAGTTTTAGTTTAGCTAGTAGGAGAAATTTCTTCACAGAAAGGGTGGTCAAACTTTGGAGCAGGCTGTCCAGGGAAGTGGTATATTCACTGTTCTTGGAGGCATTTGAGAGATGTGTAGATGTGGTACTTGGAGACATGGCTTAGTGATGGATTAACTGTTGAACTCAATGATCTTAAGGGTCTTCTCCAACCCAAATTATGCTACAATTGTGCGGTGGATTCTGTGTTCTAATTTGTCTTGCTTTGCCTTTCTGTAGAAGTTGAAATAATTTCTGTATGTAGTCCAAAAGGGATTTCATTATCTGTTGGTGCTGAATTGTACAATTAATTTCAAGAAAGTGGTTTGAAAAAATTAACCAGCTGGAGCAAAACAGCACAGAATCGTTCAGGCAGTAATTGCTTGGGGCAGGTCACTACTTGAAATATTTGTGTCACTCGTACTTCTTTGCCTCTGTCTACCTGAAGTCTCCTCTTGTGAAGTAGTTTTCTGTGGCCAGGATTTTCTTGACAGCCTTTTCAGTTTTCTGAAAAGGGCAGTCACTGTCTTAAGCTCACATGAAGGCTGTTACTCCTTGTTTTGTTATGTAGCTTGAAGCATCGCTCCTCCAGTTTTCCCAGCAGCTGAGTGTGCTAGCTCTCTGCTGCAATGAAAACCTCTGCCTGGAATCCTCCTGCATTTATAGGTTGTTGGCCCTGGACTAAAATTTCCAGAAAACTCTAGAATGGCCTCTGCTAGGAGCGTCTAGGCTCTACCACAAGAAGTTGCCTTCCTGTCCTACTTCAGCTGATGTATTTCATGCTGAAGAAGGCAGTTAAGTATAATGCCAGCCATGTGCTAGAAGAGTTTGCCTTAAATAGTCATTAAAAGGTTTTTCAGAATATTTGCCTTACATACAATCCTTACCTGGATGATAAATGCAAAATAAAGAAACAGAGGCTAAGAACACTACCTTTTTTCTTTTTCAGTCTCAAATACAAAGCCAGAGTTATCGACATTTTCAGATATGCAAGTCAGCGCAGTCTTATGATAGCACAATAGCAGAACTTTGTTTAGTCAGTTACTGTTAAAAGACTGTTCTTTCAGTCTGAATTCTGTACTTGAAATGAGGCATAATCACAGGTACATTGATCGATACTGCTGTGCAAGGGTTTGAAGGATGGATTGAGCCTTGCTTTTAAATCTGAAACAGAGTGAGGAGGTGTGCCTGCAAATAGCCTGTGGGAGGGTCAGGCTAAAGCACTTTAACTTCCTTTTATGCCCCCTTCTGTGTGTAATGCATAAACAGTTACTTGTAATGATTTTTGGACTACTGGTCATGAGAAAATTAAATGCAATTTGAAACAAGAAACACAATAAGTAAATGCTATCCAGATTTTTGCCTAGAGCTTTATCTTTTGTTACTTCTGTTTTCAATTGCATATTCTTTATTACACGTCATTTTCCAGCCCTTCTTACTCTACAGATCTTTTTGAAAGGGTCACAATATGTTTTTCTTCTTTATAGGTACATTCAAGAAGATAAAAACATGAAGATATTTGACATCTTTTCAGATCTCTGTAGGAATGGGCATTTGAATAAGACTGATTAAAGTAACCCAGTTTTTTAATTGAGTTTGTTCTTTTTCTTCCCAACTCACTGATTTTTCAATCAACAGTAAACAAAACAGTTGAACATTATTTTCTTGCATAAGCAGTAAGAGACGGATATTTGGCCAGAGAAAACCTGGACTAGAGTAAGACATGATAGCCCTTTTAGTGCTGGTAATTAATTGTCCTTCTGAGAGCAGTTGCCTCTGTTGCCAAAAATGTTTGTGGGAGCACAGCCTGTTCTGCTTAAGAATAATCATCTGTGTTTGCTTAAGTAATTTCAGTAAGTGTGTTGGGTTAGTGTGGATCAGAGTGTACTTGGGAATGTTCATGTGAGATGTGCACCTGGTAGGGCTGCTGCAGGAGGTGTTTTTAACCAGCAATTATAGATGCAACCTAGAACAGTAACATTTCATCCAACAATTCAATTCATCAGCCCCTTGGATTCCAAGCTTGCACCAATACATACATCCTCTTTCTGTGTACCAGCTAAGAGGAAACGTGTGGAGAGCATTGGGAGTCCAAGTGCTTCCTTAGTCACAGGATTAGCGGCCTCTGCAGGCTTGTGACAAGACGTAAGGTTCTAGGAAAGAGATAATTTGGGGACTGGGCTTGCTTTTTTCTCTCCAGTTGAGGCTTTGCTTATGTGAACATTCTGTGCTGGTGCTTGGTAAGGGTAAGAGAGTCTTGCTGAGTGCAACAGCTTTGAAAGAGGGATTGTCTTCTTGGAAGTTACCATTAAACATCTCAGCAGGAAAGCTTCAAAATGTTTTAGAAGTTAAACATCAGAAGGGCTGGAGGTGAAAGGGGTGAATGAGTTTGACATTTCCAGCAAAACTTAGGAGGGAGCTAGAGCTCTTCATCAACCCTCAGTGTCAGACCTGTCAAAGCACTGCTTGATAGTGAAGGGTTCTTGACTGGGCAAGACCCTGAGCAAGCAAATGTGACCTCAAAATTGGCCCTATTTTGAGCATGAGGCCTTGACCAGATGACCGCCAGTGCCTTTCTGGCCTATATTACTCTGTGCCTCTCTGATTCTTGCTCTATCTAGACACTAGGTCAGACATTGCAGACATAGGTTTGTCTTCACTGATGTGTTCCCATTCTTCTTGTTTGTGTAATTGCAGTGGTGAACACTGTAACAATATTATAGGAACCTGAATCTAAATTTCTAATATGTGCAATTGAGAAAATTATCTAAGACTTCAGTTGTAATGCTTAGTGGCATATAAAACTAAGCAAATTACTATTACCTTTTGTCATGAGCACTGGTATTCCTTTTGGGACAACACTAGCAAATAAGAAAGTTCTTTGGGGTGAAGGGGGCCTGTTGTGTTAACAAGCTATATCCTACTTCCTCGTTCCCTTTACCCCCTGCCAAGAATTTGTTCTAATCTCTGTTCTCTCTGTTATAAACTTCATGTGCAAAAATGTCTAACGAACAGCATTCCAGCAGAAGACCCTAGATTCATCATGGCTATTGCAGAGGAGAGGTTTGTGGCCTGTGATTCAGAAAGGAGAAGTTGTTTTAACTTTCTTGTATTTCATCCTGAGTTTCCTTTGACTTGATTCAGTAATCTACCTTTTGAGCCTACAAATAGTTCAGAGTTTGAAATTACTGGCATCACAGTTGCTTTACTAGCTAGAGTACATTGGTACTGGAGAGCAACAACCTTGATTCCCTGTGAAATTTCTTAGGTTTTACCTAAGAAATAAAGTTGTTCTTGAGAATGTCTGCCCTCTGTCTAACAGCTACCTCTCCAAGAATGTTAAATTGAATGTTAAATGTTTTCATCACTGAATTAGCTAGCACTTTGTTTAAAAGGAATTTCTGGGCCAGATTTGTAGGTACATGGTGCAGCTCTGTTGAAAACTATATGTTAAGATTGACAGGCTCATAACTTCTGGGGAAAAACTAGTTATTAGGTTTTAAATAGTTATTAAACAAAATTGTTTTAGTGCACACATACGGGCAGATGTGGTGTGAGAGTTCTCTAATACTCTGACCTGTAATGTGAAGGTTACATGACCAGAGACTTTTCTGCATTGGCTGTAGGTGCATACATTTTGTCTCTGATGCAGAAGCTGTTTTTTGGAACTGTTTATCTGTGAGCAGTGGAATATTAGAATCCTTTTGATTAGAAAATAAAACAAAAGTGCATACCACTGCCAGGTATCTTAACTTATCCAAGGGCAAGTGGAGCATACTAGTCTGCTAATGAAAGAGGATCTGAGCAAATCCAAATTGTGACACTAGCTGTTGTCTTTGTGACTGAGAGATAAGCTCCATTACTAGGGAAAGTTAGAAGCTGGCAGCTATACTTTGGTGGCTGAGTGTCTGCTATTACATTGTTGATGCCGAGTCAGAAAATTATGCTATGAAATGTAAATTGGCTTTCTAGGAAGTGTGTGAACATTGTGGCTTAGTAAGGTGATAGAACATTAAAAAGTGTTAGATGGAGAGGTTAGTTAGACAGACGGATCTGTGTTTAGTCATCAAGCCTTTACTGTTTGAAATGGTAATTCAGAACTTTCTTAAAACTTTCAATAATTAGTATAAGTTTTAATTAATGTTCTTTTCAGCCTATTACAAATAAATTCTTTTATTTCCAAGAATTCACAGCAATCACATAACAATGTATTTTGGAATGTTGTATTAACTTTGTAAGAATACTTTCACCATTTTAATCAACATAAGTCATCCAGAAGTTAGAGTGTATTTCAAAGGCAGCTATTGATGCAAAGAAGTAATAATGCCTTGAGTATGCTGAAATTAATTCTGTGTGTGTTTCTCCTTACTTATTTCAACAGGTGACTGAGCTAGAGTGTGTGAGCAGTCAAGCCAATGCAGTCCACACACATAAAACAGAATTAAACCAGACTATACAGGAGTTAGAGTCTACACTGAAGAAAAAAGAAGAGGTATCTGCTAACATTTATTTTTGGCTTTTCTCTTATTTCTAAAGCCTTTCAATATTACACTTGTTATGGCTGCTAGATACTGAATTATTTACTAGAAATATTACAAAGTAATTTTTTTTCAGCTTCTTTGAATTTGTTAGTATTTTTCATTTATATAATTACATCAGTCCAATATAGAGCTGGGTATCTGGATAACAACAAAAAAAGTATCATGTTTTCCTGTTTGCTTTCACCAAAAGCAAACTTATTTGCAAAAGTAAGTCATAAGTGGTTTCCACAGGCCAGTCGTCACACTGATGCAATCCAGATTCCCTAAGAAAGGAAGCTGTTGTAAGCATGCTTTCCTTTTTTTTTTTTTTGAGAATAGAGTTTGAAACAAGTAATAGATCAATGCCTTTATCCACCAGTTCTATTTTTCATGCTCTGTTAATAGAGCCAACCTTTATGGTCCATAAGATCAGCACTTTCCTTAAACACATGCCAAGCCCCCAGCCTGAAACTTGATGTTTATTGTGCCATGTGCCTTGGCCTGGACCAGAAGCAAGAAAATAAAAGGAATCGGAGTAACACCTGCATTGGCATAGGTCCTAGAGGAAAGCATATCTGTGCCACAGAAGAATCAAGAATCACCCCTTTATGGATGGAAAAAGGAGGTGGATGCAGCTGCAGAGGAAGGATTATTTGCCCTGTGTAAGACACCATGGGCATTGGTGTGTGCTTGGAGGGGCAGTGTGCCTTGCCAGGCCTTCACTCAGTGCTGTGAGGTGTTTCCGAGGAGGATGCAGGAGAGGCACAGTCATTACAGATTATCCTCTCAAAATGCAGCAAAGCCTTTTCCAAACTCCCTCATACTTAAAAGATGAGACTCAGCTTGGTAATGTTTTCCATTTCGTTGCCCATTCATTTTTGAATTATGCTGAGCTGTTGGCTGCAAAGAAATCTTGCCAAAAGGAGTTTTGGGAGGTGAACATGCCCATCTGGGCAAGAGTACTTAATAGTTTTAAGTTTGATACCTTTTAGTTTCATTAACTGTTTCTATTCTTGTCTCCTGAAAGTAAGCTAAGAACAGGTTTCTCTTCTGTTCATTATTTTGTCTATATTTCTTATTTTTATACCTTATTACTTTCTTATTTCTAAATTAAAGATACCATTTCTTTTAGACTCTCTTTTCACAGAAATCAGTTGTCAAAACAGGCAATTTTTTTGCTGTTCAGCTCTGCTGCTGGTGACATAATAAGCAGTTCACATTTGAAAATTGCATTTTTTTTCCTTGAAAAAATGGAGAAGGATGGATTCTAATAGAATTTAAAGTACAAATTTGTTTTTCTAATAACAAGGGACCTTAATTTTCTGGGCAAAAATTATTTCATATCTCTTGTGGGGGAAAAGAAAACTTGGATTTTTATAAAAGAAAATGCTTATCTGTATTGTTGTTCATTCACAATGGAATTGCTGCTTTGGGTCAGCAATTCAGAAGTATTGGGAGCAGAGCTTACACTTCATGTTCTGTGATGGGCAGTAGCCAACTGCCAGTTTTGGTATTGTTGCAATGTCTAGCTCAGAAGAAGAAGCAGCAGTCAAATTACCAACACCAAGGCCAAGCTAGGTAACACATTGCTAGCAAGGTTGTTTCTTCTCCCTCAGGAAATAGAAGGATTGAAACAAGAAATCGAAAATGCCAGAGAGCTCCAGGCACAGAGGGATTCTCTGACACAGAAGCTACAGGTGAGCTATAGTGCACCATCTTAATTTAGAGAAAAGGGAAAAATTATCATCAAGTGAGCAATTCACATGTGCAACTTGTGCTAAATTCACTGAAGGTGCCAGATGAATGTCTGAGTTAGACTGCCCTGAAAGTGCTGGGTTGGGATGACCCTTAGGAATTTATATCAAAGTTTCTATCTGCTGTAAATTGTTATTTTTGTCTGAAGAAACAGATCTACATTTCTTTTACAAGTCCACAGAGTACTCACAGGTTAGCAGACTTCCTTCACTGATGCGTGTTCTGGACTGTTCTGGTCTCATTTCCATAGCAGTGTCTTCCCATAGTTTTTGCATGCCCCTGCAAGTGTCTGTCTATGTATCATCAGGCTGGGATGAGTTTGTGTTGAGCTTTTGAACATGCCCTGAGAAAGTAAGGGTTAAAGTGTTCTTATGTGGTACAAGCTTTAAAAACACACTTTCTACATTTTCTTGGAATTATTTAGAAACATTATCCTTTTACTGTTTTTTTAGGAGTTGTTTCTTACTGTGTGTAATATGAGATACCTGAGGCTGCTGGAATTGGTGTGCTCTCATTATATCCTCCCTTGCTCCACCTGAGCTCTTTCCTGTCTGTTGTTGCACAGACCAGCCAGTATGTAGCCACATTCCTTGTCTCACCTGCCTCTGCAATGAGGCTGACCAAAAGCTTAGGTGTATTGAACTCTAGGTTTGAACTTCAGAATTTTGAAAGAACTGGAAACTCAAGCATTAAATAGCTCCAACCCTAAAGTAATGAAAGGGGACCCTCTCTGTTCTGTTGCTTAGCGTGCTGAAAGCAAGCCCTGTCAGATCACAGCCGCAGCTTAAAAATCATTAAGCAAGTATTCTTTGAAGTGCATGACATGAATTGGAACTCCTGTGAATCAAATTTTAACCTACAGAATAAACCACTAAAGATCAAAATGAGTTTATTCATTTTCCCCCATTCTTACGTCAGCTTGTTTGTACAAAGTATGTTATTACTTTGAACAATGTTTAAAGCGTGTTTTGAGTACACCTGACCTTGCCTGTTCCAAAAATTGTTGCTGGCTTCAGGCTAAAAATACTAGTTTTCATCTGAAAAGGCATTTACGTGAGAGGCTAAAAAGAGACATTATAATGAGAGTTGAAAATTGTTCGTGCAGTAGCAAAAGCAGTAATTTCATTGTAAGATCGTATGAAAAGTAATAGTGAGCCAGGAATTAGCTGTCCTTAGCAAACCGAATTATGAGACTAGTAAGAGATGAAAGATTAGAAAATGGTAAGAGCTTATTAAAATTTTACCTTATAAAGTCAGTAGTTCCATTTTGGTATATGTATGTATAAGTGATTGAGAGCAGCCCTGCAGAAAAGGACTTGAGGGTGATGGTAGATGAAAATTAAATACTAACCAGCCATGGGCACACCTAGCCCAGAGAGCCGAACATGTCCTGGGCTGCATCCAGAGCAGTGTGGGCAGCAGGGCCAGGGAGGGGATTCTGCCCCTCTGCTCTGCTCTGGTGAGACCCCACCTGCAGGGCTGCATCCAGCTCTGGGGTCCCAGCACAGGAAGGACAGGGACCTGCTGGAGTGAGTCCAGAGGAGATCATGAAGTTGATTAGAGGACTGGAGCACATTCCCTATGAAGGCAGGCTGGGAAAGTTGGGGCTGTTTGGTCTGGAGAAGAGAGGGTTGCATGGAGACCTCACAACAGCCTTCCAGTATCTGAAAGCAGCCTACAGGGAAGCCAGAGAGGGATCCTTCATCGGGAACTGCAGTGGTAGGACAAGGCGTAATGGCTTCAAACTGAAAGAATATACGTTCAGATTAGATGCTAGGATGAAGTTCTTTACTGTGAGGGTGGTGAAGCACTGCTTCAGGTTACTCAAAAAAGCCATGGATGCCCTATCCCTGAAAATGTCCAAGGCTAGTTTCATGGGAGTTTGAGCAACCTGATCTAGTGGGAAGGGTTCCTGCCCATGACAAAGGGTTGAAACTAGAGTTTTAAGGTCCCTTCCAACCTAATCCATTTTAATCACCAAATGGATATATTTTGTATATATGTCCATATGTCACATTGTAAGCGATCTGTTTCTGGAAATGGTCCTATGTGGTTCTATTCAAGTAAATTTAAGGATCACTTAGCATCTGAGTTAAAATGTGCCTTTATTAAGTTTTCACTTAATTACTGCCCTGATGCTACCCAGGAAAAAGATCTTGACTCTGTGCTTTGCTGCAAGTTTTCCTGCTTTGATTATACTGGCCTTCTCTGAGCCACTTTACCCTGCATCTGTCATGTCAGTCTACTGTAGTTTCGCAGTGTCTTGTATCTGTTCAGTTACCTGACTCATCATTTATTTTCAGAGTGATTCTCTCCAGGGCTCATATCTGTTTCTCTCACTCTTTGTTCCTGTGCTTTATTTTCCCTTCCTGTGCTTTGCAAGTGGATTATGTAACTTTAACATATCTTGGTAAAAACCCTCTATGAAAAATGCTATACAAAAAAATTAGTATTTCAAGGTGTATTGAATTTCTCATACATGCATATCAGGAATTAATTAGATACCAATCATTGGCAAACTCTAGTGGAGAACAATGTGTTGTCACTGTGAAGGTTAAGTATCGGGGTCCTTTTTAATAATTTCATTAGTAATATAGAGAAGTCATATCAATGAGTCACGATCAGTGTGACTCTCACAGTAGGAGATATCAGTATATCTTTGTTAATATGGCTGATTCTTAAATATAGCTGTTGTGTATGGTTTAAATATTTTATTCCAATCTTTGCACTGAATTCTGCAAAAGATTATTACAGTGCAAACAAAAATATAATTAATAATAATCTATTTATTCTATAAGAGAAAACAATATGAGAAATTATTTCATCTGATGAAAGAAGAACTTGAAAAAACCAAAGGTAAAAAAAAGAATGCAAAATACATTCTGCAAAGGGCCTGAACCTATCAAAGAGTCAATTTATTGCTGGATAAGACCAACTGCCAGTAAAGTGAAAAGGCACAGCTAGGGAAATAGATTACATTGCATAGACCTCTCCACCTCTTCTAATCAAGAAGCAAGTCTTGACGTTGACTGATTTGAAATAGGAAACTTCACATGAGCTAGACATGAACTTACAATGCAATAACATTGCAGAAACACTAATTTAGGGTAAATATGCTTAAAGATCAAATGTAAACTTAAGAAGAAGCATTTTTGAGAAATTAAAAGCAACAGCTCCTGGCATATTTCATTAAGAATATCTGAGAAGGACCCTAAAGGTATTCTTCAGTGCTAGATACAGGTCAATAGAATGCTATATTCAGGCCCAGATATGACAATGTAAAGCCATATAAATATCTGTAGATTTGTTCCAAAGTGGTCCATTTCATCACTGGCTTGCCTGCTTACAGAAATTAATTATCTCTGGGGTAAGAGCTGTGGCAAGGAATCTTCCTAGAGCACATTAATTTGGTGACTGTCATTCTGGAAAAGCTGAGAGGACCTTGGATTTCACTTTTATGTCCTGTACTGTAATCATTTGGCCCTCAGAGGGTCTTGAGCCTGGGCAGTCGCTACACAAGGTAGTACTTTTAAGTGCTTGGCTTGGAAGACAGGAGTAGACCAAGTAAAGGAGAGCCTTTGCATGGTATGACTGGGTTATAACCAGTTGTCTTCATCATTTGTAGCAGCAGTGGAGTAGCTATTCACTACATAAGCATTTTATTTATATATATTTATATATTTATAAGTATTTTATTTATATAATTTCTACAAGCGCTTTTTTCAGTTAGCTTCTTTTAGTGCTTTGGCAACTAAATTATTCAGTGCTAAACAAATTAATTCTTCTCTTGATCATGGCAGTGAGGGGTAATTCCTGTTTTCAGATAGGCTGTTCAAGACCAGTACTCAAAACTCCGTAGTTTTTTGCCTGCCCATTTGCAAACAAAAAGTAAGGGGGGCATTCAGTTTGGCTGGGATGTAACCCTTGGCTCCACAAGTAGCCACAGCTATGAGGCAGTGAATGTCCTGATGTTCTGCCTTCTCCACCTGCACCACTGCTGGGGCTCCCAGAGCTCTCCCCTGCTGCAGAGGCAGGGAGCTGAAACTGAGCACTGGCCACATCACCCCATCCCTCCTCCTGCCAGGGATGCAGCACCCAACTGATGCTGCCATCAGATCCCTCCCAAGTGGATACCTTTCTCAGGCCATGGATTTGGCCCAGGGCTGCCATTACATACCTATTACTCTTGAATGACCAAATATATATTCTCTGTAGGTCAGGTTATTTTCTATGGTTAGCTGAGATCTCTCCAATGTAAACATGAACATATTTCTTAGCTTTGAGGGCAACAGAAGAATCACACCAAAAACAGTGAGAGAGTTGGAGGGCTGAAAGAGGAGTTGCTCATGCTGGGATCATTGCTAAATCTCCCTTCCCATTTGTAAAACTAATTGTTGTAAAATCTCAGAACAGGCCTGTTAAAGCCACTGTTAAGGGAGGAGATGTTGAAAAACATGTTACCGTACATAAACATGAATTCACTATGCACTTTCCCAGAGATGGCTGTACAGGATATATGCTGTACTAAACACACTGTCCCTGTGCTGCCTTTGAAAGTGATTTTTGTTAGTGAAATCACAAAATTTAGCATGAATTTATGAGGTGTGCAATGAATGGAACAGAGAACAATATGCTGTACCAGACCCAGGTGACTGTGCCATTTGTGATTGGATTGAAGAGAGGGCCCTTGGTCTGCACAGGGCAGAGCTGTTGGCACTGTCCCCCATCAGGTGCAAGCTGGAGCTGCAAGGAGTCCCAGAGGCTGATGCCAAGGGCTTCTCCTTATGAGTAAGAACTGAGCCTGCCTGGGGTCAGATCCCCTGGGCTGTGTCCAGCGTGCTGCCCGTTGATCTTTCTCCCACTGTGTGGGAATGGTGAGTCCGCACAGCAGTGGTGGCTGTCCCATTGTCCCTGCTCCCACAGGTGGGTGCTGGGCAGCAATGTGCAGCTCCTGGTTTGCATACATTAAAGCCACCTTGACATCTGGCTTGGTCAGTTATGTTCCTGTCTTAAGTTTTAGAGTGCAAACCTGTAATGTGGGACAGGAATAAGGTGGTGCTCCCCTGTCTCTGTGTTCTGGATGGGTTTTTGCATGAGAACTTTTGATCGAGAACTGTGTCCTTGAGCAATTCATGTAGTCTAAATCGGGGCATTCTTGAACATAAATAAACTCTGAGAAGATGTTTTCTTTAGGCAGTACATTTCTGAATGATAGGAGCAATACCATACCTGAATAAGTGTATCATCTGCTCACTGACTGAAGTTTATCCCTCTCTCTGAAAGTTTCCATCCTTCAGATAATGGTGGAAAAATAGAGGAAGAGGCAGTACATGTGCAATCATAGTAACAATTCAGGTTCTGGTTTTGGCTTAATGAAAACTGTAAAGGGTCACAAATTATTATGAAAAGTAGTTGACAAAAATAGCAAATGAGTACCAACAGGATATTAGACTGCTTTCTGTCTGCAGACAACACATTAACATGTTATGTATTTTCTCTGAAGGAAGTAGAAATTCGAAACAAAGACCTGGAAGGACAGCTGTCTGATCTAGAGCAACGTCTGGAGAAAAGTCAGAATGAGCAAGAAGCTTTTCGCAATAACTTGAAGACACTTTTAGAAATTCTTGATGGAAAAATATTTGAACTAACAGAGTTGCGAGATAACTTGGCCAAGCTAATAGAGTGCAGTTAAAGAAAATGGGATTTCAGTGCCAATCAGCTTAAAGATGCACTGTCTCTCTTCATAGGACTGTGTTGGGCTCTGCATCAAAGTTGCACAAAATTAGAAAATGCTCCCCTGAGAGGGATTGTTTTAAATTTGATTTGTAATTTAATGTAAAATTTAGAACTCAGCTTGTAGCCAGTTGAAGAAAAAAATAACAAACAAAAAAAACTTGAATTACAAATTACCTCCTTTTACATCATTGGCCACAGATAACTTGAAAGATGTTAACAATAATTGAATGCAATCCTTTTCTAATTATCAGTGATGGAAGACTTAGCAGTGTCCCAGGACACACCCCGTTTTGTAACAGATACAACATAGGTTATTGGCTGTTTTATTTAAGATATTTAAATGCTATGTTTTGTGCAAGAACTCAGTGATGACAGCCCTGTATATCGTTGTTCTTAATAATTTCTCAGGATATGTTGCACTGTGGAGAAGCAGTGCCGGAACCAATTTATTCTTGCCAGGAATGAGAGAGAGTTGCATCTTTAATTGAAAGAAATTTATTACAACTTCTTGTATAAACTTCTTCCTTTTTGGTTTTTTGGGGTTGGTTGGCTGGTTGGTTTTTTGATTTTTTTTTATAGCTATACATATATGCTGGAAGATACCGTATTTCTTTATGGAGCTTACTCTGGTGTTCTACAGTACTGTCCAATGTAAGGTTTAGTTTTTCTTATGGATTCCATGTAATTACAGTGAGACAGTATCTTCCACATAACTAAATTTTGAAGCCAACCAGTGATGGAAGGTGAGTCCCACAGGAAAAAAAAAAGCCCAACCCCCCCTGAGAATTTTAAATGTAAATGAAAAATTTTAAATTTAACCTGCACAGACAACAAGGAATGGCCAGTTGTTTGTTTTCTGGCCTTGATACTTATATTGAATGTTCAATTTGCTGTCAACCTGTTCTACAGGAGACATTTTCAGAATGTCACGTGAAACTGAGGTTCTGTGAATAATGGCTTATGGGGAGCACTATTTTGTTACAGATTGCTTTAAAGGCATAGAGCTACTGCAAGGGATTGTTCCTATACTGAGCGTGTCTAGCCAAAAAGGCTGTTTCTTGAAGTTTTGTTGTCATAGCAAATTGAACTGAAGACATGTTTACTCTTTTATGGGTCTTCATATCACATCTTTATCAAAACTACACCAGGCAATATTCTGAACTGTTAACTAAGGGTTTAAAAACAGGAAATTTAATTTGATTATCCTCAGTGAGCAGGTTTTAAAGTTGTTTTGAAGTAATTTTAACAGACTTTTGGCAAACACACATTTCTTTATATAATAGATTTATTTTAAAAAAACCAACTCTTTGAAAGGTAAGCCAATTGTCACGTGTCTTGCATCACAGTGCATTCTTGCCATAAATTGCTTGTAATGCTGAAGAGGGCTTTTTTAAAATGTATGAATGAGTGTCAGACCTCAGAGTTGAAAGATGCACGAACCTTTGTTTGCTCCCCAAATTAATTTGAATGTTAAACATGAAATCTAGCTGCTTATTAAATTTGTACAACGCAGTTTTCTTCACTTAGAGACTGATACTCAAAACTAGAAAAGATAAGTTTGTTTCCATGTATGTACTGTGTGTATATACCATATAATACACACGGGTTGTCATTTATATTGGAAAGACATGCTTTATTTCTGAAATAACTTTTTCTTTTCCCTTAACTGGTGATTTATCAGGTCTCACCCTGACTAGTCAGGGAAGTGGCTTAGGTTAAATGCTAAACTGTCATGTATTATATGGTATGTAATATACACAATGTTTACGCTTTCTCCATATTTTTTAGGGTATTTTCTCACATTTATTAAAGGGGTGGGGGGAGCTTGTTTCATTGTGCTACTGGTTGAAAACTTTGTGGTGAGCTACATGTTTATCATTCAGGGGATTTTAGACAGTAGTGTGTATATCTTCATCAGGTCCATATGAGCAGATACAGCCAGTTTTTAATTTTCCTGGGGATATTTGGGCCTGATTCTCCTGTCACTTGTGCTGCTGTAAACCAGATGTGTCCTTGATGTGATGTCAGCAACATTCTGTTGGCATAACATCCATGGAAGTGCAAGGAGAATTTGGCCTGTTAATGCTCAGTGGACATAATAAGGATGAAGAAAGAATAAAAAAACATAAAGTTAATGATGGAATAAATGTAATATTATTTTTAATGATATTATTATTGACATTTTTAAAGATATTATGTCATATGTGTGGGAAAAATAGTGGACAGAAATATTTCCACTTAAATTTTGTGAATATGTGTGGTACATGAGCATTTCTATGTATAAGTACACACACATATGTATATACAGAACATGGAAAAAATTTAGATGTGCACATTTTTAATATTTTCCTATTGAAATTAAATTTAAAATTGGAAATTGATATTTGAGAACTTCTTTTTCTCATAGAATAGATAAGCTTCATTTCTTTTTTTTTAGTAATACAATTACTGAGGGCTGCACCTTTGAATTCCCAAATACTTGCCAAACATAAATATGGGATGAGGTGGACATACGTGCACATATAAATAAAATCCTATGTCTAAGACTATTTTTAATGCTTATGTACATTAGGCAAGTGTTTAGAAATTGTGATCTAAAGTTTGTACTTAGGTGGCTATACCTACTGTAGCCTCTTCACTTCTGTTTTAAGGTAAAGGTTTTCCCATTTGAAACATTAGTGTCCCAGAGACAAGTACTGTACATTGTATCTATCTTTAATGAAACTATGGGAATATGTATACAAGAAAAAAGTGTTCACTACTATAGCCTGAAAACATGACCGTGAACTTGCACTGGAGGGGAGAGCAGTCACTTTGTTATAATTTGTTATATGGCAACTACAGTCTTGAAAAAAAAAAAAAAAAACACAAACAAACCAGCAAAAGAATTACCATAAGCCTCACAGAAATACAGAAATAGAAAAAAAAAAAAAAGAGAGAGAGAGAGAGAAAAAAATTGAACCCACATTTTTTTATTTTGAAATACACTTGCTATTCTCTGGAGAATGTACTACTCTTTTTTTTTTTTTCCCTTGAATCTTTTTTGAGTATGTGCAAGTGATAGCAGCAGCTACCTTAATCTTTCAGGTGCTACTGGATTTTGCATTAGTGTGTTATGTTGTGAAATCCTGACTTAGACATAAATGATTTTTGTAAGTACATCCCCGTCTGGATAGATAGTTTTTGGAGTGTATTGTTCATAATCCATATGCCTCAATGATCCAGAAATTGCATTTTTCTATGTGGACAAAGTAAAATATGTGAATTAAACTGTCCGTTATAGACTGGAGTTCCTTTTCCTGGACAATATATCCAGGAAAGAGGAGAACAAAATGAACTGATAATGCAGAATGCTGTTATAAGGTCTTTAAGAAAATACATTTTCAGGTAAAATATAAATAAATAAATCAATAAAGGGCTAAACCAGTTGTTACACAAATAAGTATCATTTAACGCTATCGGTGGCATTCCCAGGATAATTCCTTTAAAAAAAAACCCTAGAATGAACAATGTATCAATTAAAAATTAATTTTTTGGGATGTGTCTTTTCAGCTGTCAGTTGTGAAAGGTTTCTGATTTCTGCTCATTTTTCTACCAGTTGGGGATTAACTTCAGGTTTGCCTTCAATAAGAGGCTAAACCTCATATCATTCTATCATCTTATATATTCTGTACTGAAGTAGCTGCTGAACAGCACTCTGTGAACATGGCATTCAAAAGTCAAAATCAAAGCCAATTTTCAGAAATACCGCATGGAGAGGGAAATTGTTGCAGACCTTAATTCTCTGCAGAGCTGTGGATATCAGTAAAAGCACTTAACTTGGTTGATTGCAAAAATCTTGAGGCCAAAGACAGATCTAATTAGAGATTAGATCTGGATGTCAGAAGACAATTAAAAAAATACCATCGAGAGACTCCATCCTTATATGCATAGTTCAGTCTCAGTAACTGGACATGCCAGTTAAGTGCACACCTATACATTGGGGATTCTTTTTCAGAAAATGGACCTGACTCTGCTAAGCAATGTTCAAATTGTCTTGTTTACATTTTCTTAGTAATGCTGCATTTGTGCACTACCTCTGAACAGTGCTAAGCAGAGACCACATCACGAATAACACACATTATTTGAAATCTCTGGTTTTGCTTAGCAGCCTTAGTTCCTTGTTTTACTCCACTTGCTTCAGACAAGTTGGATGAATTTTCCCCATTATGTTAAACATTTTGGAACAATGAGCAGAGTTTTCTGTTAGATCCCAGAGTCAGTTCAGCTCATGTCCACTCTTCTGGCCATGACTAGTCAGAAAGCAGGTGTGAATCTAAATGTCACAATACCCCTAGATACTATAGACAGAAATGGGTTTTCACACCATACGGGGTCTCATAGCTTGCCCGCCACAACCTCTCAGGGACCTGTAGTGGCCAGTACTGCTTTTGCACTGCTGGTAGCTCATCCTAGGACCAAAGAAACACTGTATACCTACTTTGTCCCTCATTGCTGGGTCTAGCATAAGCAGAGCTCAGATACAACAATTATCTGGCAATCCTTATCATTTTCAGATAAAGGTATTGGAAGGAGAGCAACTATCAAAGGTGTTTTAAATTCGGGGTGGGTGGGGGAAACAAAAATTTCAAAAATATTCCCTTGTGTGGAACCCTTGTGTAGCTGTAAAATAGGTGAGAATGGTTTGCATAGGGAAGGACAAACCACCTGAAAGGGTCTCTGTTTCCTTAGGTGCTCACATCATGCTGACATTGAGCACACCTGGCTTGCCCCAAAACTCCACTGTTGATTGCTATAGGCTTCTCAAGCACTAGGGGTGTGTTTCATGAACACAACTGAAGTCCTCTCAGTCTGCAAACCCCATGTCCTTTCAGTCTTCTACCTTCACATCTGGTTTGGCACCAGTATAAGCCATTGGTGCTCCCTATTTTCTCCTGCCATCAGTTCCTAACGCCTGTGATGCTTGAGTGATGGAATTCTGAGCTGGGTTTGGGGTTTTTTCTTTCTTTTAATTTGGAGGTAGTTTCCAATCTTGTACCCTGCTTTGGGGATTCTCATCTGCTCTTATCCAAGCCTCATTTCACTGCATGGATCCAGCAGTGTGTCAGCTGCTTTTGTTTCCATTAGATTGAGAATAGCAACACAGACATTTTCTTGGAGGAGAACTTGCATTTCTGTGACTGTGGTAATTCTTGAAGAAGAAGGATTTTTTTCCCAGTAGATCAAGAAGGAGGCAGAACTAAGGACCTTCACAAACAATACCATGCATCCAGGTGCTAAGGGGAGAGGAAGAGCTACACTGAAAAGGTATGTGTAAATATAATCTGTGTGTATGGATTTCCTCCTGTTGAATTAAATACGGTCATGCAGATACTTGCAGAGAACAAGACCTTTGAAATTATCCGAGTCTGGCTTGTATTTTGTTAAATGATGAGTGGAATTGTCTCTAAATAAAACAAAAGAAATGTGAAGCAAAATGACCTTGTACTTGCCTGCAGGAGAAACATCATAGCCCTTACCTGTGGATGGAAATTTAAAAATTAAATCTACTTTCTCCACATTTGAATATATGGTTATTTCTCTAATTCCCAGCAGTTTTGTTTCTCAGGATTCCGCAGCAATGGGAACCAGAAATCTATCAATGTAAAGCACAGCTCTCTTCAACTTTCACTTAGTGAGAGGAGCCAGGGTAGAAGTATAGAGCTGAGTGACTCAAGTGCTGAGTGACTCAAGTAGTGTTTTGTGTGAGCATCCTGCATCCCTGCTGCACAGCCTCACTGCTCCACCCTGCCAGCTGCACTTGTTGTCTGTCCCAGAAGCAACCCAGGAGGGCTTGCTGCCCTTTGTTCAGAAGCTGCTGCTTCAAAACTGTAGCCTTGCCATTACCAGTCTGGAACCCTTTTGCTCCAGAGCATTTTGCACATTCAGAGTTTTGCTTGTAGGGGAAGAGAAGGGGAAATTTCACTCTGCATATCTTAAATAAGCAGAGTGATATGTTGATTTGATATAAACTGCTTTCCCCCATGTCTTTGAAAAGAAATTATGAAAGCTTTATTTGAGGTGGTTATTACCATTTGAACCTACAAGTCAAAACTTTTATTATCCTCTGTTTCTTGTATTTTTCCTTTTTTCTCTTCCATAACATGGAACAACAAAATATGTTTACAGTCAATATAGATCCTAAACTGCTTATGGAATGAGAAACATAAATATTCAGTGTCAAGCTCACCTGGTAGGCAACCCAAAAAACCCCAAAACCCACCCACACAAAAGACAGCTGTGGGTATGAGGTGCTGACTCTTGTGTATGAATATCTCAGCCTCAGTGAGAAAGCATTGGGGATCTTCTAAACAAGCAATACTGAGGCATGCCACGAGGAAGTATTTTGAATCAGAGCTGTCTAAAAGACAGCAATGCAAGTATTTTCAGACATGAGTTTTCATGCTAATGATGATGACTATATTGCACAAATAAAAAATACGTATAAGGCACATGTAACTCCTCAAGTCAAAATGCAAAAATGTGTTAGATTGGCAGCCAAAGTTCCCATCAAGCTAGAGGATTTTTGTTATCAGCGAGGATAGGTGACAGGTCTTTTGCAAAGGAATTATAGCTGCATTGGAAACCTCCACGAGAGAACTGGTACAAAGACAAGAGCATGTCTGTGCAACTGCTGCAGCATGCCCGAGCCAGGCTCTGGAATCCAGCTACGGGACTTAGTCTGGACTGGCAGGTTGGGCAGGTGGCAAACAGTGCTGTTGTTTCAGAGCAATTTAAGGGAATTTTGACACTGGGCCAAATTGTAGTGTTGAAGCTGTGGCAAGGACATAGCTATCTAAAATACAGAAGGGAATAAAGCCTCACAGAGCACAGCACTGGTCAGTTCTGTGACTGAGCAAGCAACTGCACCAGAAACTGCTGGTCTGTCCAAACACAGAATCTCCTCTCTAAACCTGGCAATGAGGATGATTCACTTACAGGATAAGAACAAACAGGTTCACCAGCCTTTGAGGCTGATTTTATAGCTCAGCAATAGTCACTAGGTGGCTGTGGAATTTGCTGTAACATTTCAAGTCTGTCTTTTGAGGGGCTGCACCAGAAGTGGGGACCACTGCTAGAGGCCCCCACAAGCACAGTGCTGGGTCTTATGTGGCATAAGTGCTTGCTTGCAGCTACTTGGAAAATGGTTGGCTGGTGACAGTGGCATGTTAAGGGATCAGGGCTTCATCAGCCTTAAATCTTGAACGGATTTAAGTGAAGAAATTCTAATTTACAGTATTTAAGGGTACGGGGGTTTTTTTACTGAAATTTCACAGCTTGCTATTGCAATGACATGTTGATGGGTTAAAAGAAGACATCCTAGTGTCCTCTTGGGGAAACAGCTAGGCTCACTCCACTGGGAAGGGGACAGAAACTAAAGTTTGCATTCAATCACTTAGCCAAGCTGGTACTACTAACAGTACCAAGCATTTCCTTATTCAGAAGCTTCCCTGCAACCTTGAGCATCCGCCAAGGACTGCAGCAAATTCATTCATCTGGGCCTCAAAAGGCAGGGACTCTGCAGTTATCTCAGGCAGCTGATGCCTGGGAGCAGAACCCAAGTTTATCCCAGATGGCTTACAGTGCAGCCTCAACAAGTGTTGTCTGGGACACAGAGTTTCTGTTCAAAGTTTTTTACTGCAAAGAGAGATTACAATCTCTCAAGAGATTACTTGAAGGGTTGGGGTTTTCTGCAAAATGGGATATAGCATTGATTTGGAAATGTAACTGCTTTTGGGTATTTAAATATAATACATGTTATTTTGTACACAAATCTAAGCAAAGCATGACCCTACTAGGCAATGTGTGGCTCATATTCTCCCTGAAAACATAGCCCAAGTAGACACCTTTAAATTTATAATTTTTTTAACAGTAACAAACCTGATCTCCTGAACAGAGATTTGCTCTAACTAATGCAACCTTTGACTGAGGACAATTTCTGCACTCCTCCAATCTTTCCCCAGAACGGCTTAATGAGAGCAGGCACTCTCCAAGTATCACTTGGGCTTTTATGACCCACAGGCACTGGTGGAATGGCCCATGAATGGCCAGACCTTGCAAAAGCCAACAGCCTTACTCACTGAGCAAAGTTTGACTTAGAGATGAGTGACAGTGCAAGGTATGGCTGCACCAGGGGACATATAAAACACTCTTGCAAAGCAGGGGAAATAAATTTGCTCATAGAGTGGTGCTGGGCAGGAGAAGTAATAACCTTATGTTTCAACTTACTTTGCTATTAAGAGAAGCCTTTTCAGCAGCAGAAATATTTAGGAAATCATTACAGGAATGACAAAGATTCAACAGAAGTATAGGATGTGTGATTTTTTTTTTTTTTTTAATACTATCAATTTTATTTTATGCCAATTCAAGAGTGGTTTTTTTATCATGTCATTAGAAACCAAGAGCAGTGTGCAGTGGTTTCTCTATCAAATTCTTTTCACAGGACTCTATCCACTCCAACAGTCATTTTATTCACAGCAAGTACATGTGTGGGGGGAAAAAGGCCATCCCTTTATGATGCTTCAAAAGAAGTTGATTCATAAACGTCTGTTACAGTGTTTAAATTGTGCTTTTAACATGCATGGCAGTTTGAGCATGCACTGATGATTTTGTATGCTAAGAACCCAGTTACACTCTTACTGAAATTGAATGTGATTAAAATAAAATACTGAGGAAGAAAAAGTATAGTTACTATCTAAGTGCTTTGTATGAACTGCATGACTCTTCAGTCTTCTTTATTCCTGTGACTTTTAAACAGTAATGTACAGAGGAAACATGATGCTACTTAGAAAAGTTGTTAAGATGAAAGAATGAAGTAAACGGCAACTTTTGTTTGAAAGACTGTGAATGTGCTTAGTCTTATGTAAGCAACATCTCAGAGAAGTCTGCTGCATTCTGCGGTGAGGAAAGAATGACAAGAAAGCAATACAGATTATTTGCCTCTGGCACACATATCTCCAACAAACATCCCGCAGACAGCACACAACTACAGTAGAAATAAAGGGGTAAGACAGCAGATACAGTGTAAATGTAAATATAACTTTTGTTTTGGGTTAGGTTCTTTTTTTCCCAGAGTTTTGGTTGATTAATGGTGAGTGAACCCCAGCAACAACACAGACAGGCAGCAGCTGGTATAGCACAGAGTAATCTCTGCCTGTTTTTATCCACCAGCCCTTCCTGTGGAGGCAACATTTCAAGGGAGATGTGCTGTTCTTGAGCTGATGAAAATCTGGACAGTGAGCATGATTGTGGTGAAGATTTACATAAAGTTTAGAGAAAGTAACAGAGACTGAGAATCTTAGTGCAAAGGGGGAAAGGACAGAAAGGCATCTCCGTGGGATCAATTCTGCAGGATGCAGAGTTGGACAGAAACTTGAAGCATTATTGTGAGAAAGGTAGGTTATATGGTGATGATGCCGTAGCTTTCTGCTAACACCTCTGGGATGGTTTTCTGCTGAAGGGCAGTTTGTGAAAGCAAACTGATGCCTGTAACAGTTGAATGGCTGACATGGTACATCTAAGGTTTAAAGACACCATTTCATCCATTTTTACGGACATCATAACCTTCCTTTACAAAAGATAAAAACACAGTGGCACAACTCCATAACAGTAGACTTAAGCAGTGATCTGTAACGTGAGCATAAAACTCTGGCTGTGGTGGTGGCAGTGACACACTGATGGCTTGCTGATCCCAAGAGTCAGAGGTATTGTGGCAGTCCACGATTCCTGTAAGCTCCCTCCTATGGCAGGACGAAGCCTATAAAATGGGCTTCTCCCTATGATGGGAAGCAGTGGTAAGAGAAAAGGAATAGTTCATAGGATTTGGAAAACAACGTCTGCCAAACACACCTTCCATTTTCGCTTCTTTCCCTTGTACCTATTGCTTCTTTTGAGCATGAAGTGGTGGAACAGATAAAAACCCTGCATGTATCAGTAACTCCCCTGAGAAAGAGATGTTTTATTTCAGAGGCACTGTGGCCCAGTGAATATTTATGTACAATGTACCTTTGATTTACATCTGACATGTAACAAACGGGAAAAAAAAATAAACGATGGTTCTACGTATCTTTCATCTTCTGCGTCGTACAAACAAGAGGCCTTAATCTGCACGACATACCACTGCCTTTCAAGTCTGCCTACAATGTATTCGCTCATCTGCAATCCTGATGCATACATGAAATTCACTTCCAACCTGTATGGATACTGCAGAGTTATAAAAAAGCATCTATTTATCTACAGAAGCCAAAGCCAAAGCAGAATCAGCTGGCGGTGCATCAGTCTGTGCTGCAGAGCAAAACCTGTGCAGGCACCCACAAGGTCACACACACTGCCAGAGCTTTAGGAACAGACCTCAGACACAAATGCAACTCTCTTAAGTGGGCAGTGAGTAAAGAACTGCTTATTTCAAAACACGTTTCCTACTTGTTCTACATGTTCTGCCATAACCCAAAACTAACAGTCATTATTACCTGGCACAAAAAATAACACTAGGAAACCAAAGCGAGACAGGCCTCGAATTTTGTGTAAGATGTTGCAATGTAGATTTGCACTGCAAATAGAAACTTTGTTTCATGCTGCTCTTAAAAAGGTCCTTTTTCTTGTTTCCTCAGGATTGTAATGGCACTAAATAGTTCCTGTTCCTGAAATACGCTGGTTTTTGGTTTCCACATGTTAAGGAACCAGCTAGAAATATAACCTACCTGCACTGCACCAAACATAGAAGCAAAAGGGGAAAGAGATACAATATAAACATACCTCTTTCACAAGATTTTTATCTACATAAATAGTAACACAAAATGGCTAGAGGAATAAAAGGAAAAACCTACCCACAGACATCTAGGAACTCTAATTAGGGACACAGGAAGTGTAATAAGGGTGCTAAGAACCTCTTAACGCTTCTGTATTTAAACTTTCACCCTTTTTCATACAGTGTTTCTGTCTTTGGATTAAGAGATGAAAAGTGGGTGTGATTTGTAATTAAGCACAACTACCCTGCATCCTTTAAGAGCAAGGTTCTTCTATAATACCTTAATTGTTCATGTGGCTTCATTTACAAAGATGTTACCTAAATACAAGTATTCCATGTTGCAACACAGGTTAGATGCAACCACCTACCATTAAACCACGACAGGCAATGTGAGGAGTTGTAAGAGTAATAATGGGAACTGAAATGAATTAGATCTGAAATTTTCTTTGTGAGAGCCAAACTCTACAAAAAATATATTTTTAATGCTAGTACATAATCAAAGCTAAAATGGAGACACTGGTCAAATAAATATCCTTTAATAAAGAAAAGAGGAATAATTTTAAAGCACCAAAACTGTGAGTATGATGTTACATCGCATGTACAATATGGTGAATGCAGAACTTTGCGTACAGGTTTAAATTTCTGAATCATGATAATAAAACCCCATGAAATACACGGCAATAAACTTGCATTGCAGAAAAGCTGCACTAAAGAAAAAAGACCAAGAAGCAGACAATTAAATTTTTTTTAGTTTCTAGGTATTGCTAGAAATGTTTGTTTAGTTCTTAACCTTTTTTTTTAAACATACTTGTGCTTAATACTTTATAACTTTGAGCATTTTCAGGCATAGTAAATTTGCAGAATTGTTTACAATGAAATATGCATTTAATATGTCCTTTTGAATATAATGGAGTTAAAGAACCTTCTTAAAGCCAAACACAATGTGCTAGTAGTGTCTAATGATAATATTGCACAAAGCTAGTGAATGGAAAGATCATTTTCATTATTTCTTATTTATTCAACAGGCTTAACAAAGAAGTTAGTTTCATTAAGCTTCACTGGCTTCATTCATGTAAGACAACTTGCAGCCATCTGTATTTCCTAAGCTTTCCTCTTATGACGATGCATTTGTATACACTAAAAATAAAGTTCAAAACATATAGCAACAGCAACAACACGCTGGAAGATGTTAAGTGAATATCCCCAATGCCCAACACCTATTTACCAATTCAGAAGTCAAAACTACGTTTATACTCTGAAAACCAAGCCAGTTTATGGCAAACTAATTCCTGGATAGGTGATAGTCTCTGGAATAAAGTCTCTGCAGAGTTTGGACAATACGCACCAGAAGAGTCTTCATCCTTTCTTCTTGTTTCCAAAGGACACACTACTGGTTAATGAGCTTTAGATAATGCTCTACACATTAGTATTAAAAACTCAGCAGAATAAAATTCATTGCTTGGTCATTTTCCATATTAGAGGTACAGAGCATTCACACTTGAGAATGGAAAGATGACCTTTTCTGTCAAATTCTGAAGCTCTGAGCCACAGAATATAGAAGACCTGAATCACAATAAAAATACATAAATGTCAGGTTGCAGATTCACCACAGCCAGAGCTGTGAGTTTTGGATTAACAGTCAAACTGAACGGGAAGTACAAAGACCCATATATGCAACAGCCCCTCCCACAAATATACTGGCATGCCTGCCCTCCCTCCCTTGACCCTCCTAAAAATTCTAAGTATTTAGGTATTAGGCAGCAATTAAATATAAATTCACTTTGTAGGAAAACTTAAATTACAGTATACTTATAGGTTAAAAATAGCCATAGTGTTGATAGCATTGATAGCAGTATGTTGATGTGCTTATTACACCAAAGAGCAATTTGCAGTCAAGTTTAGGATGACCTACTGTCTGTCAGCTCCAAGAGCACAGAAATCATGCAACATGCTCTCCCAGTAAGGTGCTTCTGTTACTCCTTTTCTTCGCAAGAAGCTTTGCTCGTTCTTAGCATTAATTCTGTAGTGCGAAACATCAACAACATATTGTCCATGCTTATGGAATCATTACCAGAAATACATCCAGGTAATTTAATTACATAAGCATTAAAATGAAAATAACATCTGATTACAAGCATGAGCAAACTTGATTTACAAATTACACTCTTGAAATTCAGTGCAACAAATGGAATAAGGGTAACATTAACCAATAGTGTTCTGTCTCCTCTTCTCAATAAGCTGCATCTTCAATAATGCATCTATCATTATTATTAAACAGTACAGAATATAGTGCTTATACTCACAATGATTCTTTACAAATAATGTAGTGAAGTATGTTGAGTTCTATCCCCAATTCAGTCACAAAAGAACACAATATATAATCATACTAATTTATTTTACAAGTGTCTGGTGTAGAATGCAGACTGTCAGATTAAAAAAAAAAGAAAAAACAGGCAAAACTTATAAGTGATGTTTGAGAAAAATAAAAAAGCCTTCATCTACCCTAGACAGATAACTAACATGAAAATACAGTAAAGTGAGTAAGATTATTGGTCATTTGTAAAGGATCTGGAACCTCTGTGAGTGAGAACATGAAATTCTTGTTGATACAAATTCCACTTCTGAACAAAAGACTATTGCTGTTTACCTTATATTTTTGTTATTTTATAACTGAGTATTTAGTTTCTTGTTCCCACTCATAAAAGATTTTTCAGTCTTTACATAAGCATTTGTACAATAAATGTTACGCATTCCAAATCTTTACCTCACTGGATCAGTTACACCATAGCAAAATTTTTAACATGAAAAAAGAAAGAAGTTTCTAAAAATGGAAAAAGCCCAAAAGCTGACGAACTACTTACGATAAATAACTAGCAACAGAACAACGCAGCCATAACAATAAAATGAAAAATATCAGTGGCAGGTCTTTTTATGGAGGCTCTCTTTCCTTGTGCATGTTTTTCCTTAGTGATGCTTGCCAAGATTTCTCAAGGACCAACACAATTATTACAGCTTTTCTCAGCTGTGGAGGAACTGACCCCAAATGCAGGACTGTCATAATTTCCCAAAGTTTCTTGTAAATATACTAAACTTTCCTCATTTTCTGCTGTAGCCATCCGACTGGAAAATTTCACATGACAAAGGATGATACGTTTTATGCATTAGCCTGTGTACACTACATATGCACAATTTTTATATCAAAGTGAAAATTATGTGAAATTGTGACATCTAGTGACTCGTGGAGATTTAAATTCAGGATTTTTTTTTTTTGAGCAGGATGTGGGAAAAAAACCCCATTCACTTTCCACACAGAAGATGGCAGTTTTGAACTGATATATACTCCTATGCTCAGCGTAACAACTACTTTTTATGTGCCCATAAAATACATGCTCATATGAGAACTCCATTTCTATTCAGACTAAGCTATCTAAGATTTCAGCTAAATATGAAACAGATTAAGGAGAGTAATTTTTAATCAATCATGCACACACTTTTCAAGGCAAAGATGACAGATCACATGGCAAACATATCTGAAAACTGTAGTACAGTACAGCATGGAGCTATTTAAGTAACAACACAGTGGTAAACTGCAGACAAACATGTTGTGCAACGGAACCACTGCACAGATACTTTAAAACTACACTATTCTTCCTCGTCTTGAATTTTGCTAGTGTTCTGTATGCATACTCCAAGGAATAAAACTGCAGGCTGAAAAATAGGAAATAATGGACATAAAAGTTGCTTGTTCACCACTGTTAATTTAGCACTAAGTTTCAGATAAAATGTATAATGTGAATTACCATTCTATATCATAGCTCTGCTTTGTGCTACAGCCAAAAGTTTATTTGATTACCTTGATTTTAATGTGTGGTGTGACTGAAAGTACAAACAAGTGTAGAAGAAAACAGCTTCTGGTATAGGCAGTGTCAAATGATTATGATGAACCTTGAAACTTCTGCTATTGCTACATGAACACAGCATCAGACACCTTGCAACCATACCATGTAACTCAGAATTCAGAAAATAAGTTTAAGAAAAAAGCATCATGTAGTTTTAGGCCTGTGGAAAGCCAGTATCAGGTGTTTCACACAGCTGAAAAATAGAAACCTGGCAACTAATACAGCAAAATCAATACAACTACAGTAACACTGCTTGCAGGTGCTTTGAAAATCAATGATCACTAACTTTATAAGTAAGGCAACATGGTTAAGAAAATCCTTTCAAGATGTTTGACAGAGCTTTAATTTTCGGACAGCCACAGCAAAACATCTTCAATAGACTGAAGGGTCCCAGAGCTGAGGTTCCTTTAGATTACACAGCCTATTGCTAAGGTAAGGTCTCCTGCTCCTCTCTAAGTAAACGGCAAGACGTGAAATCCCCTGTTATAAATGTTAACACAGTACGTGTTCCATTACACGACAGCAGCAATGAGTAACTCCACTTAAAAGAACCCAGATCCCCATATAGTAGTTTATCTGTCAAAAGAGGAACAGTGAATGGACCACACAACACAAAGGACAGGGACTGTGTATTTCTCAAACACAGTGTATGTCACGCTAGTAAAAACAAAACGCTAGTGAAAATTCAGCTTTCCTAGAAGTGTAATGGGCTGATTTTTAATACCACATGAGGTTTTTAGGTGGTACAAGGCTACTTGTATCTCTGTATTGACATACCTCTTGGAACTGTGGTATCGTAAGAGTAGCTGCCTGCAGCCATCAGTCATGAGGTTTAGGACTACTCCTAAGTATTAATTGCAGAGGAAGTTGTAACTCTCCTTTAAAAATAAAACAATCAGAATCAAAAGAAATTTTTTTCAGCCAGTAGGCTTTTGGGTATGAAATACAAACATTTTCGCAGCCACTAAAGGGAATAATGAAAACCAGCAAGAATAGCATGATTTTCACAACTGAATTATCAGTATGCTTAAGTGCTTTGATCTTGTTTAAAGAAGGCTGCTTAGACTTAATCAAAAGCCATTTTAAACCAAAAGAGAAAAATATTTTTAAGTATGAAATTACAAAATATTGCTTCTTATAACAAATGATAAAAGTATAACTAACTTGGTTCAGCATAGCTAAATATTATTTTAAAAAAGCATGAAAATGTCTACTTTAAAAAGATGTCAGACTACAAATGACCTTCTATAAAGGTGCTGCAGTATGTCTTGCTAAATGTATCATGATGGAAACAAACACATTCTCGAATATGTACTGAATTCAACTCCTAATTCTCATTGTGCTGTGGCCACTTGTTGCTTTTCATACTGACATATGCTTCTTCAAGCTAAGAAGAAAAAAAGTCTTAGTTGCATGTTACTGAATTTCAGCTACTTTAGTGCAACTAGGAATTCTCCTCTTTCTGGAATTTCAGACTGCTGCACAGCAAGATTCTCTGCAAGGAGCCATTTAGTTGAATTTCCAAGCACATGAGATATTCAGTGCAGTGAAAGGGACATTTCATAGCTGGTTTGGAACCCCAAAGTTACTCTAACAGCACGTAGTCTCCCAACTCAAAATGCCCCCCTCACTTGACTGGCCATACATTACTAACACAAATATAAAAAGTGCTTAAGAATCGGGCATTCTTGATAGTATAAAATGCACATCTAAACAACTCAGCTTTCTGCCCAAATCAGAATTTGTTTGAACAAATAAAGAAAAAAGTGACCTGGAATTAACATTTCAGGCCATTTTTTTCCATGTATTAAGTTATTTGCCAAAGAAAGACTACTTCTTTGCCAAAGAAAGCCTCCTGTGGAATTGATGGTCATAACTGCTGGCTCTGAATGCTCAGAAATGCAGAAGAAAAGTAATCTTCAACTGGGGTTTCTTTTCTCATGTTGGTGGCTGTCAAGCACCTGTTTGGGAAGAAAGAAAAATGAAAATCTGAAAAGCTAAACGGCTGTACAAATATTCTCTGATCAACACATTAGGCAATTCTAACATGCAATATACTGAGCAGTGTGTACTGAGCAAAGATTCTCTTTGCTCCTAGGCTAATGACACAGTAACTCTGGAGCCAGAACACACATATGACCATGTCTTTTTTTTTCTGCCTTCCGGTATTACTGGCAGTTAACAGGGATTAAAGTTTGAAGAGGCCCAAAATACTGGATTAGGAGATGAGGGAGAACAAAAGCTCCCTTGTTATCAGTTACTTTGTCCACCACTAACAGGAACTCAGGTTCTGCATTATTTATAGTACTCTTAGTGTACTATTGTGATTGATGTGCACAATTATGTACACATACGCAGATATTCTCAGGATACTTTTGATAACTAGTAATCTCTTGGATTTTTCATAGAGAAACTACTACATATTTATACTGTTTATTCAGCTCCTTCAATATATAGAATGCCTCAGTATCTTTTTACATGGTTCAGCATGTCTGTCTGGAAAGAACTGTTGTTAAAAAGGGTAGTCATAACTTTATGTAGCAGTTAACTCACAGAGCAGGAAATACAAGAGACTACTAGATCTCCTGCAGGAATTAGTTACTATTAGTTTGTCTTCAAACTTCCAATAATTTATGAAACCACTTCACTGAGCACTGCTAATACTGCTTTCACATATATCAACACACTTTTTGGCACTTGATAAATATATATCACTGTATCAGATTTAGCCTTGATTCCATAAGGCAAATAATTGCACTACATTTAGCCTACACAGATGTACATGTAACTAAGCGTAATTCACATAAAATGTGTGCCAATACACTTTTGTGTACATGTTCTCAACCTAAAATCTCTATGCTACTGTTTTTGGCATGTCTAGAGCATCCAAGTTAAAAAACCAATCTTAAAGCATGATATTAAGTGGATAACCTTATGGCAAAAAATACTAGCCTGCTATTCCTACAACAGATTTTTATTATCTTATTCTTTGATGAATGCTGGTAAACCTGTCTCTATCTTCAAACAAGTATGCTCATCTATACGAAAAGTATTTATTCAGCTGAATTTTTCAAGGGCTTTGTCTCAATCTGTTCTCCCAAATTATTTCATGTGCTTGGACAGCAAGGACCTGCACTTTTCCACTGAGCTGTTAGTACAGCTATTTTCTGAGCTATTCTGTACAACCATTTTTCAGTCTAAAGTATTATCTATTAAATAATCTCACCTAATGGAAACAGGGTTGTTTTCATAATAAAGTACAACATTGGTAAGAGAAAGCAGGTCTCAGATATGTGAAGAACAATGAGCACACATTCCTGACACTGAACTCTGACACTGAATCCTGCTTTTAGGTTCAAGTGATTTCACAGGACTTCAGCAGGATGTAGACTAGTAAAAAATAGACAACAACCAGGGACTGTGTGGCAGTGATTTTCAGCCTGCATTCTAAACTGCTTTTATGTGGCTGGAAAGAGCAGAGGAAAACATATATTTATATTGTGTGGCAATGACTCCGAAAGATTTCTAAGATACACTTCCAATGTAAAATGCTTAGGAGGTCAAGCAATTCGATTAAAAAAAAAAATTAAGTCAGTCTTGGAAAATTCCTTTTTATCTTGCCAAAAAATGCAAACAAAATCCTGAACAGTGAAATAGATTTACTAAAATCAAAGTCAAATCACAAAGCTTAAATTTGTTCTGTTATCTAGGAAATTAGAATAAATGCACTAAGAAAGCCAAGTTAGTTCCAAGACATGTCTTTTCTTATAGCTGTCACTTGATTTCTGAAGAGCCATGGTAGTGGGAGTTTTCAGTATGCAAGGATAGAAAGAAGTTACACGAAAGCAAAATTATTTTCACTTGGGAGCTTCAGCAAGAGTTAAGCACATCTCCACTTGTGGAGTTTCAACTCCAAAACTAGCAGTACATTTGGTATGGAATAGAAGGAGCAAGCCATAATTATACAGTGTGAAATCATTACAGTGGCCAATGGCTTGTTCATGAGGAAATAAAGGCAACTTTTATTTTCCTTTTCAAAAATTTAAAATATTATCATTTGAAAATACCATACCAATGGAACAGCTTGAGACAGTATTTCATAATCACAGGAACATTCAGCAGATGATGTGCTGAGTCAGAATCAGTTTTTAAACAGCTGTAGCACTTTACCAACAGTCACTCCCCAGCTATGGTTAACAACTAACCAGTAGAAATGCTGGATTGTCAACATTCAAAAAGGTTATCTTCTTTTTAGTGCTAACTGTGTTGCAAGGATTACAAATATTTGTCTCTCATTCTGTTGAAATAGCCTTTCTAACCAGATTATTAATTTCTTTACAGATTGTCATACCTCTGGTTTCTCAAATTTTAATTTTAGTGGGAACCTTCACTGATACTCAGGTTCATTCACATGTCAGTAACAGAAGAGAACCACCACAGAGAAGTGCTCTATGCTGCTGCTGCAGTCTCAAATCTTTGTGCTACTGATGCAGCAATTGTTTTGAAAACTGGTCTCTTGCCAATTTTTGGTTCATTTTGAAATCATTAACTTAATCTGCTGAAGTCTGATATCTGCACTTTTGGGCACTGTAGCTTAGCATTAATCCAAGTTCATGGAATTTGTATGAATAGCAGAAGTATAAATTGTATTTGTATATTTACTGCTTATAGCCTGGAAATTCAATTAAGTCAGATTTTAGAGACTGAAATCAAGCCATCATGGAGTGAGCCACACGGGGTAACCCACGAGCTTTCTATGTGTTCAGTATTCAAGCCTAACTACTTCACTTAAATGTTATTCAGTCTAAAATAGTAAGACGTGCCTGACTTTTACAAAGCTAGAAATAATCAGAAAGTAAGTATAAGGTGCATCCAAGAGTGATTGTGCTGCTTTTTAAAGTTTTTGGTAAACTGGGAACTGTCCCTTCAAATTTACTCAATAAAATAGAGCTTTTTTCAGGAGCAGTCCTGTCAATAGTCAGCAGAAGTACTGGAACAGTAAAAGCCTAACATATTGTCTAAAAAAAGTTCTCCTTATTATAAACCTTGAATTCTTTACTAAGTCTCCTACAATGCACAATTTGAGGCTTAGCTGCTACCATTATAAAAAAACTGCTGCAGAAATATTCTTTAAATTTAGCTTAATTACAGGTTAGTTTTCCCAGTCTGTGCAAGGCAAACTCTCCTCTTCATCCTCTGACTCAGGTGATGCTTCCTTAATCCTTCTCAATGCTTCATGGATGCTCCTTGTAAGAGGGTCAGTATCAGGCAGAATTGTAAAGGATTCTCTCAAAACATCTTTCTGTACTTTCTTCAGTTTCACCCCTTTTCTGATCTGTGCCAAGATGTTATTGCTATCATCTTCATCAGGAAAAGGAGGGAGACTTCTCTGCTCAACTTTTCTTAAGTGAAAGCTGCCACGTTTCAAGGAAGCCAGCACTTCATCCATCGGGGAACTCACTGCAGTAAATCAAAAGACCTTCAGTATTATTTTCACTAAATTTTATCAGTCTTAATTTTTATTTCCTACAGACCAGAAAGTACCTATATATTATTAATGGGATAGTCCCATATCGTACGTATAATGGTAGCTCCAATACTGTTTTAGCCTCTAAATAATCTTCCTTATTACTAGGTCAAAACTGGTTTATACAGACAATTGTAATTTTTGTAACCACTTAACTTCCCATCTGGAAGTAAAACTTTTTGAACAATGTGGCTTTACTGTTTGCAGTCAGGAAAATCAAACAAGCCGGAAGGAATTCAACAGAATGAAGGTGTTCACTGCATTATCTTTTTTACTTTAAAACTCAGGTAATGAGTACATGTCTTAGGTACTGGACTGCAATCCATTCTTACCACTTGCATTTTATGGCTAATTTTACCTACTGCATGACTATTTCTACATGCAAGTGAGGGAAGTAGCAATATAGCCAATTCCAAGAGCATGCTTCTCCAGGTTCATGTATTTGGTAGCATCTAGTCCCAGCATGGTTATAAAAATTCTCTTCTTTTACAACTAATGAAAACAAAGAAGTCAGAGATAGTTCTTTATAGCAAACCATTCCTTTATCACTAATTCTGAAACTCGTTTTCCTGCAAAAATAAAAACCAGGCTTTAGCTTTTTGAAGAGAAACGAGTAGGCAAGATCTTAATTCCAGAGAATGCATTATAATAAAGTACAATGGTTTAAACACCTCGCATACCATAATTTGTGCAGCACCTGTCATTCAATACATATCCATCTCCAGTTCTTTTTTGTACATTGTAGAATACATTTTTTAAAACCTGCTTTGCATTTACAAACAGGCTTTGTCCATCCCACTAAGGTCCCAGACAGAACAGACCCAAGGAAAGAGAGATAAAAAAGAATGCAGGATTGCACATTTGAAGGAGGAAGGAAGGACTGTGAAGCACTTGTCTGTCACATAGAAATAAATTTCTGAAGCCACTTAGAAACTTGGAACATCTCAGGGGATATGAAGCAGCAGGCAGAGTGCTGCTGCAGACATTAACAATATTTTTAAGAGAGATGATTAATTTGAATTTGTATTTGTCATATTATGACAAATATAAAACAGCACACACAATAGGTGTTTCATAAAAAATTCCAAGATAAAATGGGAATCAGTAAAATAAACAAAAGGACTACATAAAAATTATTGTTATCCTGTTATTTAATAAGACACTACATCCTCAGGTGAAGCATAGAGTATTTGCAGGGCTGGCAGTAAGCAGACATGTAAATACCCTTTTAAACAGCATTTATGTCCATTTTCTATCTAGTCTAATATGGTACAGTGTAGAGTCAGTTTCACAAGTGTTTTCCCACTAAACAAGTATGCCACACTCTGTCGTAAAAGCCCTAATGTTCAAGTTGTCAGCATCTGTCAGCTAAAAAGGATTTAACAACGTTCCCATTAATAATAAATTAATCACAGCATACACTTTCCTACAGAGCAATTCTAAAGATGAACTGAGGTGCACGACAACTTTTAAATTAAAACCAGTAAATTTTAAATTAAATATGCAGAAATTAAAACATTACCTCTCCTCCTCTGTAAACCCCCTAGATCACCGGTCTTCTTAAGCTTCTTCTTGGCACTGACTAGCTGACTGCTGTCAAACAGATGTGCTGGTGGGACACCAGAAGAGTGCTGGACTCCCTTCTCCACACTCTGACGTTTAACAAAGCTGTCACTTTTCTCTAAGGGTTTGGCGGCATCTTCCTTGGAGGGCAAAGGTGGAGGCGGAGGTGGAGGTGGTGGAGGCAAAGGAGGTGGGAGCTGTACTCCAGCAGCAGTCTCTGGCTGAAGCTGGTCACTGGTGAGTGGAGAAGTGCTAACATGGGGCAGTTCAGAGGTAACACCATTAGGAGGCAAGGAGACATCCTGAAGCTGTTTCAGGCTTGTGGATTCCTGCACTTGCAAAGGCTGAACTGCTTTTTCCAATTCCACCTCTTCACTCTTCTCCTGGATTTGTATGGTTGCTGGCAGAGATTGAGGCTGCTCAACGCAGGGCACTGAGCTGGCCGCACATTTTCTTCTTGCATGAGCCAGCCGTAGTCTGGTTGATTTAAGAATTACTTGCCCAGGGTACCGCTAAAGCGAATAAGGCATTGACAATTAGGTAAGCATGTGCAATGAACTATTTTAGATGTTACATACCTGTCATTTATGACAAACAACTTTCATTTTTGCCCTGTATGTAAAACCAATGCAAATATATCCTCACCTTTACGAAAAAGTTATTCATGTTCTTAGTTTTTATTCTTATTTAAGTCACAATTTAAGTATGTTTAAGTATGATTAGTCTAGTCAGTGATATATATGGGTTAGAATTAGGATTTCACTAAGAATCAGATTGCACGTTCAAAACCACTTTTTTCTGAAAGCTAGAATTCAAAATTCTCTTTTGCTTTTCTCTTCTAAAACTGGTCAATGGCTCCCTCTGCAAGTGCAGACCAGTCAGAGTCTCTCTGATTCAATACACTACCCTTATATGTGAATAATACTGTTTTAAAAGGCATATCTTGAGAACATCAAAGGTTTTCAGACTTAATTTAGGTCTTAAATTTGCTGCCTTATTGTCAGTCTTTTCATATTTGTTTCATCCATAGGCTTTTTAAAGCAAAAAATTACACTGCTTCTGAAAGACAGGTCTAATACATTTTGCACAATTGTGGTAGGCCTAAAGCAATAACATGGAACAATATTAGTATGTTAACAGAAAAAGTCAGCTCATGAACAGTTACAGGTTAAAATAAGTAAATTTGCTTCAATTTACAGAAGTTACGGAATTCAAGAGCCTTGCAAACAGTAAAGACATGAAGAGTGTACTGCTGAAGAACACAACTTTCCAGCAAAGAAACTTCTCATACCTTTGTTTTTTTAATGTATTCAACAAAAATTCTTCACCAGTTAATATAGTCTGTTTTCTTGCACTTTCAGCCCTTTCCTTATTCTCTCCCCTTCACTCCACCTTCTATGCGTTTTCTGATGGCTCCATTGTAATAAGGAGGCACAGGTGCTATTGGCAGTGGTAGGGGGGCATGTCAGGTGACACAGCTCTTTGTGGGAGGCATGGTTTAGATTATACTTCTTTTAGGAACATTTGCCAAGTGTCTTGTCACAAGGCATAGGAGTGAGGGTAAAGAGAATCTTATTATGGCACTGGGAATGCAGCAGCCAGAGGAATCTGTTAGCACCAATGCCATATTTGGTTGTGAATTTTCCAAAGACCAGTTAACTACAAAAATGAAATAGAATCACTGATAGCACAGTGTAGCCCTGGAATGAGTGAAAATTTCTTTGGGAAAGGAAAATGCCAGAAAAGAACAACTGTTCTTCTGTTACCTGCTTAAATGTACGAAGTCTGTCCAGGGTTTTCTGTCGTTCCTGACTAACCCAGGAGCTCTTTCTTTCCTCGTCATCTTGCAATTGATCTCGTTTCTGAGAAAATACACGGAAAATATGTTAATATTACATCAAGTGCTCTCTTTGGCTTCATTAGAAAAAACTCTTCTCCTAAATGTGAAGAGTTACTTTAAAAGATACTTCTCAAATAAATGTAACTTCAAAACTTGGCCCTCAGTTTTCCCTTAAAAAATATTACACATTTCATGGTTTGTCTTCTCAAAGAAACACAAAGTTCAGAAAAAAATACTTCAATCTTGAACAGGAACACTTGGAAGACTTGTTACTTTGAAAGATGAGAAATAACAAGTGACAGAATGCTATACTAAAAGACGCCCCCTTGAATTATATTGCCTAAATTAGCCAGAGAGCAAACCAGTATCCATTTTCCCCTCATTCCAAGAACAAAATGACAGTCCAAATTGCAACGCCACCCATTTAAAAAAATTCCCATTAATATTTTCAAAGTACAAGAATTCACAGCACTCAGCATCACAAAAATGAACCCAACAGTAAGCAAATTAGGTAAACTTTTTCACACTTAGATTTACAACAGTAAATATAAGGTTTGTATTTACTCAAACTTTTTTTATTTAATCCAGCTTGATTTTATGTAATTCTACTTAAGTAAATGTCTGAAGGTCTTCCTTGCACCTAGGACAGTTGTGTTTTTTCTTGTACAACGATTTTACCTTATGGAAAACACACCTTTGGATACATCTCCTTTAACTAATCATCCTTTCTCACAGAACTTCATCAGAGTTATCATACCTTTGAAACAAACACTAAATCTTCAGTCAAATTTACTGGAAATGGAAGCTAATTACCAGAAGGTGAAACTCACTCCATGGAAGTTCAGAAGCTATCAGAAAAAGTGATGTAACAAAAGCAAAAACTCTGAGCAGAAACACTAGCTTTAATTCTTAAGATGACTCACAGAATTTAATATTACTTTTGAAAGCGCATCTTCATAATCAAAAATCTGATCACTTTTGTGAATCTTTTACTCTCATTCAGTCACCACAAAAGCAGTGTCTGCCTGCCATTTTCATAAATCAGCCTGGTGTCCTTCATAAAAAGCCAACTCCTGTGATTTGGAGGGAAGGAAGTATAGATGCATTAGGGAGAGAAAGAGGAGAACATGTCTGAAAAATAGTAAGGACAGAAAACAGAAAAAGGTGAAGAGGAGGAGAAGCATGTGATAAAAGAAAGTAAGAGAGCAATGGGCAAAGCAGTCAGAACAGAAACATAAAGAAAAGAAGGAAAGTAGTTTTATCACCATACCTGAATGTTATATATGCTTTCAGATCAAACTTTTCCTGGAGCAGTCTCAAACTCACGGGCTTTTTTTTTCTTTGTTTTGGGGAATTTGTTCATTTGGATTTTTTTCACTTTTAAGTAAAATAGTAAAATTGCAATATTTGGTTTCAAATTTGGACTCCCCTTTTTGAAAGTTTTCTAAGAGAGTTATCTTTTCAAAATTCTTAATGAAAACCAGTAACTTAAAACCTATTCTACCATAATACTAGAATTTTTCAGTCACATTTTTTACCAGAAAAACCTGACACAAATCCCAAAAATTAGCATAAGGTCCTTTATATAAGTGGGCAACTCATGCTAATAATAAGATAAAGTTCTGCAGTACTTGAGAGACAGGTAAGTCCTTTGGCTTTGTCAAGTCTTATTTATAAGAGTGATAAACGGGCTACAGTCCACACAGTAACTTCCTATGCCGTATCGTAAGAACTGATTTTAAATTTTTTTTTTTTTTTAAATTCCTGAGAGAATATTCCAATACATACTGCCTTTGACAAGTAGCCTTTCCATAAAATAAATTATGCAGCTGACTTCCTGGGCAAACGTATCAATGTTAAAAATGTATAAGGATGAAATAGAATCACTTTCACTAATCTAATTGAAGCCTGAATTAAAGAGACTTGGATTTCAATGCATCTTTGTCAGTGATCTTTATTAAATATTGATACTATATCAGCTCCCGAGACCTAGTCCAAAATTTGAATATTCTTTAAGATAAGGCTATTAGGTACAGCGTAAGAGTTAGACCAGTCGGCCTATTCTCTGCAATGGGACTGTGAAAAAAATCGTAGAGCATGCATCTGGGACTACAAGTTTATACAACATAATTCAAGTAATTGCTTTAGTAGAAAGAAGCAAAGTAGCAACCAAGCTTATTAAGATTCAAGAATAAATGTGTGTGATTTCCTTACTCCTATCAGCGTACCAGACACAGTATTCAGAGATGTTCAGAATCATCTATGTGCACGTGATAACAAACAGCAATCACTCACACTGTCAACCTAGCACAAAGAGCCATTCTACTTGCTTGGTTCCAGTGTCATCCTAACACAACTATGTACTTGCCTTACCAGCATAATATGACATAGAAATCCATGGTACAAAGGTCAGGGATACATGCCATCTTTTGGAAAGAGCTATCACTCTGAATGCTCCCCTAATTAATGTATAATGAGCAGGTTAGCAAGCTATTAATGACAGGCTAAGCTCAATAGCAGAAAACTCAAACTTACTAGCTGAACAGTATGGTGCATTTTGTACTCCTCCTCACTCTGGTGACGCTGCTGGATCTTCTCATTATGCTTTGCAATACAGATCTCCTGCAGAGACATAAAATGTAACCTATAAAGCATGTAATTTCAATATAGATTTACATAATGTTGTATTTAGCAAATGGCACCTAGAAAAACAAAGCCTATTTCAGACAAGCTCGTTTAACTTACAATGAACTGTAACTGAAAAAAACCAAGCCAGACAACCCCAAATATATGACTTTTAACTATCAAAAGAATAGATCCAAATGACAGCTGCTTGCAAAGTCTGTTCTACAATACCAGTACAAGAGGGGCAAAACCCACCCATCTGTTAACATTTCATAAAGCCCTTATTTAACCCCATGTATTTGCCTACACGGAAAATAACTAACTCTCGAATGCACCACATATTTCTGTTTATGCAAATAGACAGTTTTCCATTTACAGGTGTCAGTTCATCTTTTCCATGTACAATCTGCAAGCACAGACAGGAATGAAGCTGTTACAATTCATCATGTTCATTTATTACACTGAGTTCACATCTCTAACACCTGGTTTAAAGACAAGAATTTATTACATTGTCTGCAAATAAGAATAGGTTAAAAGAAAAAAAGAACTAATGAAAACCAGGACAGAACAAAAGAACAGGCCATGTTACAACAGCTGACAAAGAAGAGGATGACAGTCAAAGTTCAAGTAGACAGACGACCTCATTGGACAATACTGAGGGCCAGGAAACTGGAGAGTATGAGCAATAGAATTAGACCTTGTACAAGTACCACGCAGAACTAGAACAAAGTCAGATATACATTCATAAAAAAATCTCACAGTTGTGCAAAAGGTGTGGTGTTAGCAGTATGGAGTATAGCGCAGACAGAGCATGGAGCTGATGGGGTTCCCAGATAGCATTCAGTATGACTTTCTAGGTAGATCTGGAAAAAAACTTTGCCATTGAAAGCATTGCTTAAGAGAGCCGATGGAGTAAAGCACAAAAATAAGGAGGGAAGGGATTAAAAACACCTCATTACTTTGGACGCTTAAAATGCAGAAAAAGCTGTTCTTCTAAAAGCTGTCTATGGACATGCTTTGCTCACATAAAGAAGTAGCCAGTGTTCCCGCACAGGACAGTAAAACCATCAGTGCTGCTGCTGTACACAACAGGTAACTGACAAAAGCAAAGACTTCTGTGCCAATACTGTCCCACCTTCATCAGAAGTGTATCACAGAATGGCTCAGGTGGGAAGAGATCTTCAAGCCCATCTAGTGCCAACCTCACTGCCACAGACAGGGAACCTTCCACTAAACCAAGCTGCTCAGGACCCCATCCAACCTGGCCTTGAACATTTCCAGGGATGGGAATGTTGGGGCAGGGATGGAACTTCTTGGGGCAACCTGTGCCAGCAGCTCACCCCCCTTAGACTAAAGAATTTCTTTCTAACAGCTATTTAAATCTCACCTGGTTCAAAACTGCTCCCCCTTGTCCATGTAAAATATCTGTCCATGTAAAAAGGCACTTTCCCTCTTTTTCATAAGATCCCTTTATGTTCTGAAAGGCTGCAGTGAGGTCTCCTCAGAGCTTTCTCCAGGCTGAACAACCAGCCCATCCTCAGAGGAGAGGTGCTCCAACCCTCTGATCATCTTTGTGGACCTACTCTGGACTTGCTCTAACAGGTCCACATATATATAGCCAAACACTGCTGAGTTTTGTGTTTGTTTCTGGAGGTTTTTTTCCCCCTGCTGAAAAGAGTTAATTCTGAAACAGTCAATCAATTTAATTTGTAACTGCAAAAGTACAAAATACTTCATCTCTGCTGCGTAAGATGCAGCAAGCTACGTAATACCAACAGAGAACCTGAACAACTTTCTGTAATACCATTACTAGTTTATAGTTTGTTTAGGTTTTAAATATTATATAAAATAATGAGAAAATGTAAGTTAAGAGTGGATTGGGTTTTTTGACATGTCTCAAATACTCCGGGGGCAGATTTTTATGTAATTTATGTTTTCACTTTAGCATCAGTATTCAAACCTTTCTGGTTAAATGCAATAATGAAAGATAATTTTAAGTATGTAAAGAAGACAAACCTGACCGAAACGTATTTGGTGCTGACTTTGTATTAATAAAGAACCTACTTCAATGTAATTAGATCTCTTTGACATGAAGTAATAAAAACTACAACTAGGAGGGGCTGAAAACATGTTGCAGGACAGGATTATCATCTGAATCATCTTAACTAATTACAGAAATGGCCTAAGAAAAAAGGAAAGGTTGCAATTTCATAGGGACAAATGCAGGGTTCTACTTGTAGACAAGATTAAGTGACTTCGAGGAAAGGATGAAATAAAAAAAAAAAAAACAGATGGCAGCATTATAAGAAATTATCTGGATGACTATGGCAGATGACAAGTTGAATATAAACCAATGAACTCTGGCAAAAAAAAAGCAGCCAACAAAACCAAACACAATAATTGGGTGTATGAGCAGGAATATACAGCCTGTTGCACATGCAAGGCAGTCCTTTTTCAGCACTGGGAAGCAGGAGCATTACCATAGAATAACCAAGGTTGGAAGAGACTTTTAAGATCATTCAGTCCAACTGTCCCCCCAGCACTACCACAGTAGCCACTAAGCCATCACCCAGCACCAGATCCAGACATCTCCCAAATGCCTTCAGGGATCATGACTTTACCACCTCCCTGTGAAATTATGTCCAGTGTGAGCCATACCTCAAGAAATACATTGATCAACTGCATGGAACTGAGAGAGCATCAAGAAGTAATGGCCATTCTTTTAATCACTTGACTGATTTCACACTATCAAATTGTACTTCCATTAAAGAGACAAAAAGGGAGAGCTGAGGAACCATTTCTACCTTTGTCACTGGATAAACTACAATGTTTAAGACTAGTAACATGTAATATATGTAAAAGAGATCTGCATTAGAGATCTGCATATCTAACTAGTTCTAATGAGTCTTGCTTTCAGCTTAAAAAATATCCCAATTAAAAGGTTAGCTTTTCATGTGTAGAAACCATATTTTACTATAACCATTGAGTGTAGTTATGCTCTTACTCTGCTGCTGTTGTAGTAATAATAATAACAACAACAATAATCCTATGTCAGCTGTCACTGCATCTATGTTAACATCTATTTTGGCACGGGCTGTGCTTTAAAACGTGGGCTTGCAAAATTCTGAAGGCGTCCTATTAAATGAACACAAAAGCATGCGAGGAAGTTTCCTAGATAAAAGCACACATTATGAACACACTCCAAACAGCTTCACCAACCAGCTGCATCTCCCAGTCTGCTTGTGATAAGGAATACCCTTCCTGGGTGCAAAATAATTCTATTTCATCACAACTCTGTTTTTCCAAAGATATTTTTCTAGATACCTTCTCTTCCTTTTTTTACCTTGATTCTTTGCTATAAATCTAGCTCCCTAATAAATCAACCGCTTGTTCCATATGATATCCTAATTAGTACTAAGGTGCAGCCAGTAGGGGGTAGACTGGCATAACAATAGCAATTTCCTGCATGAAAAATCCAGCTCGACAGAAGTAAGAAAAAAAACCTGAAACTGCTATTCAAAATTTATTTCTTAATAACTCACTGTCATCGACACAAAGGAACATCAGGAAATGATTGCTTAACAAATGCAAGTAGGTCTGTATTAAAAAAAAGATAATAAAATGTTTATACTCATGGTAGTAGAGTGAAAAGGTATCAAGCTCTGTAAAACCATGAATTTTTAAAATGCCAGTTCAGTTATTCTAAGCCACAACTGAATTATGTTGTAACACACCTTTAGCAGAAGTTCCTAAACAAAGGCTTGGTACAATTATTTGACAACATCACAGAAAAACTGATGCATCATCTGCAAAATTAGAGAAGGAATTTCTGAAAAACAGAATAGAGACTATAGTCTCTGAAGTGTATATTTAAATTACAAATTGTCTTACTCTATAAAGAATAATTTATTTCCTTTCAGTGTGTTATCCTCTCAACAGAAAAGATTTTCAGATACCTGGATGATGAAATTACCTTCTTTCAAAAAATAAAACTGATGATAGAGAAAAATTTCCCATTGTTCCTTAATCCTGATATCTGCTGCTAGGAAGGAGACATTCCCTGAGGGCATCTTCAGTTGCCAAAAACTTGATAATGAACAAGGACTGTAATTTCTGAATATATCACAAGACTCTGCTATATACCATTTAATCCATAGCTTGCTTTTTGTTTCCAACTACAGAACTGACAAGGTTTAAAAAAAAAGCCAAAAAACAACAAAAAAGAAGAAAAAAACCAATCAATCCACCACCTAAATCTCACCAACCCAGTCCAAAACAGAACACCTGCTTAAAAGCCTGTTTTAAGACACTTCGCTAAAACATACAAGGTCAGGAACACAATCTGAAAAGCATTAAGTACACTCTCAACTCAGTTGAGCAATTAATGTTTCTTAATTGAGATAGACACAGAGATTAGAAACATTCACCCTCAAAAAGTCACTTTTCTTCACATAGCATTCAGTCATCACTGGCCTCATTCTCACCATCATATTTAGAGTCTGCTTTTGTATCCCATCCGTATGTTAGTTCTGCATGCTTGACTTAACCTGCAAACACTTTGGACCAAGAATCCTTTTTTCTCCCACAGATAGAACTAGTCGCATCAGGCACCTTAAATAGTGTTCATCAACAATGTTTTGCAGTATCACCAGAAAGGTCATTGAAAATACAAAGCTTGCTTAAGATAAGACAAAGCTATGAGCTTTGATTTTCAGGTAATTGTCAGTCAACTTAGTAGGACTCTCCGTTATCTAGCAGTAAGAAGAGAAGCTACAAAACGTCCACAATCTTTTCTGCCCAACAAGTGCCATGCAACAGCACACAACAACAGATTCTGCCCTTTCTTTTTGCTTAAATAAAGATCATTGATTTTCCCTGCAGGTTTAAACCCACATTGTTCTACTCTAATTTTTCTAAAAGCTGAAAGCTAAAAGCATCTCCCTGCAGCACACAAATGCAGAGAACGCTAAGCTGGGCAATGAAATAAGTAAGAGAGCTGGAACTAGTTTTGAGAGTGATGTGATGTCCAAGTTCCACATGGAGACACTACCTCAGGTCCTGAAAACAGTATAGCCACAGCTGTCCCAGCAAAATGTTACTAAGATGTAACTATATCAATCCTGCATGCAGATGCAGACAAGCAACACTACCATACTCAGCTCTGCATCTTGTCACAGTGCACAACCAGGCATGCTGCTACTCCTGCTACAGCCAAAACCAACTCCTTCAGCTTAAACAGGGTATCCTATCAGAGCATAACCTTGAAACAAATGAGTCACTGAAGATGACTAGTGCATTATACAGATAAATAGCCATACTAAAAAATCTCTACTCCTGCTTCAGGGTTTCTTCTTGACCTGTTAAGAAAATAAGTTAAGAAAAGAACAGCAACCAGGCTGCTGCTTTTGAACAGGTTTGTCTACTTTTTAAGGTGCCAGCAGTTTCTTTTCACATTCAGAAGAAGGTATTATAATGTAGCCTGTGTAAATTAGCAAAACAAGACAGATAGGTTCTCTTACTTAAAATACTAACAGGTCCAGGTTCTTAATACTTTTCTCTTTACAGACTCGTATAAAACAAACAATGGCTAAGCAAGCTACTTCACATGATTGGCTAACAGGAGACCTTTCTTCTAATACTTCATTTGTGGCCTTCTCCATATCGGGTTAACCAGAGACTGGGCAGTGGCTGACGAAATATAAAAAATCCAATACATAAAATATATCAACAACTTCTCATTTGCTCTGTTACGCTTCAGATTTAGGTACAGAAACAGATATATTAAATATGAAGGGTTTACTGTGAGTCTGCTAGATCTCTTTACATGAAAGGGTCATCTTTCACATAAAGGGACATGACTGGGAACACACAGCCAAATCGACCACTCATCCTAACCCAGAATGAGGCCTCAACTGACATTTCTGCATAGTCTCATAGTACATAGTGTCAGGTGGAATCTATTTTCTAACAGGTACTACCGTCTCTCAAAACTTTGACCTGAATAGCACACCCAGAATTACAAATTAAGAATATAGACTGGATTTCATACAGATCTGCCAAATACAGAGTATCAACAACACATGATATAAGTTTAAAAGGATGGGTTAAGAGAATGTGAGAAAACACCTTTGAAAATTCTCTTCTGCAAACATAGGCAGAACTACTCTCTGTAAAAACATTCATTCTAGCATGTACTTCCCACATTAAAGTATTCTGATTAGTTAATAGAAATAAGTTTATTTGCTGACTTCAAAGTAATTAAAGGCTCCTTTAAAGCTAGAAGAAAGGTAAACAGATTCTTAAATATATCAATTTAATGATACATGCTATTGTATTTAGTATTCTGCAAAACAACTTTTAGCAAACAACAAATATAATACACAAAAATTCTGGGAAACTTGTATCTGAAAAGAAACCTTTTGAAGTTTTATTAAATTTGCTAATTATGTCCAAAATAAAGGCAATTAAAAGAGTACCTTCTTATTTCTGAGGTAGGCTTTCTTGGCTGAAATACGTCCACGCCTTGCTTCCAGCTGGCGGATCTTCTGTTGTAACTTTTGCAGCTCCTCTTTTTGCAAGTGTACAGATGTTGCCATATCCTCTTTTTCAAGCATGGCTTCCATGCTTTCATAAGTGTCATAATACACCACTTCATCTCTCTTTTCTGTTTTGAGATGTCAGCAATGAAAAAAACAAATCAATAGTTCATATTTGATTAACATTTTGTCTTCCTCAACAACAACCCTCCCACTGAGTTGCAAAATTTAATGCCATAGAAGAATGCTGCAGCCCTTTCAGTGGACTACCAAAAATCAAAAGGTCAGAGGAAGAGTATTAAACAGCAAGGCACTATAGGGGTTTAAAGTCTGTATGAGGAATAGAAATTAATACCAACGAAGCTCAGCCTGCTATTCAGGCAAGCTCAGAGTATTAAAACACAAATGCAATTCTAAATGTACTTCTATTGTGTGTAGCCTAATTTGAACACAATGCCTATGCATGTCTTTGGGTCTCACAAGGGACCCACGGTGTGTAGCAATTTTCTCTGGTCTTCAGCATGCAGTTCTGGATAGACAAGACTATCTGAAGTTTTTGACATGAGATTTTTCAGTTACAACCTGCTGGTAATTTCATGTAAGGGGAATCAGACAACAGGACACCAAAAATCCTCCCATAGGTGGTCCCATAGTCCTCCCAACTGCTCCTGGGAGGGAGGGAGAGAAACTTCAAGGCAATCCTTCAAAGCATTATAGGCCTGAAAAGGAGGTAATTACTAATAGTTTTATCAACACTCATGATTTTTAGCTTCCTGAGTGAAGCATTTGGAATAACACTGAGCTCATCTTTGAATGCTTCCTTCTCATCTCTTGCCAAGAAGGAAAGAGTGGTGATTATAAATCCCTGAAGAATGCTGGGATGAAGAAGCAGCAAAGACCTCTTGTTCTTTATTCCACCGGCACACAAAGTAGGATAAATTTCTAATGCACCAAGAGGGAAATGCATTACTGCTGTCTGAAACAGGCAGGTGCAACTGGCATGTCTGGTAAGTATCTATTCCACAGCACCACCCACCAAACTTTCTTATTTCAACTTTATCAACTACTTTCAGACAGACTGTAATTTCTCCTACTTCAGCTGCTTGATTATCTGGGGACAGGCACAGGGTTTTACTCAGCACACTGTCTGTTTTAAAAGCTGTTGTCACTTCACGTTATTTGTGTGTACAGTCTCTGCTGCAATCAAAATTCTGACTGCCATGCTAATTTCAGCTCAGTAGAATTCATGACAGGACCAGACAAGAAAGCGCAGCAAGACATTCACCCTAAAACAAAAGCTAATAAAACATACCAAATAGTTTCTTTACTTTAGTGCTCGGTTTAAAAAATAAAAACACTGTAAAGTTTCATCAATATGTAAAAACTGCCAAGCCACTAGAACTCCCTTTGAGATATCACTGAGTAAAAGGAAGACTCATGGCTAACAATTATATTTTACCACACAGTTATAAAATGGGAGAATTTACATGTGAATTTTGCTTTAGAAGACCTTCATGCAAAGTTAAAGACAGAAGTATACAAGTTCATCCACCACAAAACCATTTTAACAAGAATGCACTAATACTTCATATGAATAAGATAAAACCCTTGTAAATTCTAACCTAATAAAATAACGTTTTGTGAACTTTAATGCAGGTATTTGCTTAATGACAGTGAAAAAACACTAGTGTTGCTCATAATATGACAATCTGTTATCACTTGATCCTTTTCAGATCCTTTGCTGAATTTGCAAAGATGCTCTTCTTTTAGGTCACAGCCAACTGCAGTCAATTCAAATCATGCTCTCCAAACACTCATTGAGAACTCTCTGAGCTACCTCTGCAGAACCAATACAGTCAAAGACTAAAGAAAGAAAAGCAAAAGCATCTACTAGGCTTACACACAGGAATTTCAAATCATACACATGTGGAAAATCAAAAGTCTATTGCACTACTACCAGTACACTTTAAAAAGAAAGGGTAACAGACCATGCTTTTCTTCTGACATCAAATGAAACAAGACATATTAAAAGACCACTAAATGTTTTAGATGCTTGAATTCAGATTTGGTGCTGAATAGTCTTGAACATATGTAATCACTTCATATGTAGTCCAATTATTTTTCACATTAACTGTTCTATCCACCTAAGCAAAGTTTGAGAAGGTAATTTCATGCTTCAACAAGTCCCACACATTTAGAAACTGTATTTTTCATTTTCTGTCCTATAGGATAGTTTTGGATTTATTATTAAACAATATCTTACAAATTTAAAGCAGCAAAGGAAGCCAGAACAGTGAACTGTTTTGTTGCCATGAGGGTGGTTCAGCTGAAGGTTTTGTTTCATTTTGGATTAGGTTGTGGGTGGAGGCTTTTTTGAGATTTCTGGAGAAAACATTGATGACAAGTAGTAATGACCTATGACATTTTTACAGCTTAGTCTCTGACAGCCCAGAGGTTTTACTATCACTACACCAAAGGATTTTGATCCACCTTTCTTCTCAGTCTCCCGTTCAGGAGATTTCTTTCAGTTCATAAGTATGCAGACAATACCATGTCTTCAGTACCAAAACTACGTCTGATTTCCCAAGCACAAAAATCTATCTACCTCAAAATCGCTAACTACTTCTGCACAGAAGCATGCAAAGCTGCATATTTCTGTCATTTACAACGTTTCCAATCACTGTTTCATATATACAGTTACAGTTGTTTCCATCACAAGCCATAAATGCAAAGACTCATGTTACATTTGTCATGAGACAAATCCGTGATACCTATGTTTTCTCCTTTTCCAGATGCAACTCACAATACAATCCAGCCTCTAATCTTCCTTAGGAGAATTTTCTATCTGTAGCAAAATTCGTTATGCAAACCCTACACGCTAAAAACAGTAAAACAAAGCTTGCATAAATACAAACATGGAAGGGTCTAAAGCATAGAACTGGATTGAAAAATGCTGTATGATTTATGTGCACCTTTTCCACAGTTTCTAAGTACTTGGGGTACAGCAGGACAGTCGGTTCTGGAAGCATTGCTGCTCTAAATTGGAAATAACAACATGAGCTTCAAAGCTTAGGAGAAGAAATCCAATTTGCAGATACAGCTTTTGAAAATAAATCAAGTTTTGAAACTTTTAAGAAATGAGAGATATCAACACATATTTTTAGTTAGACAAGTCTAGTAATTAAGACATTTCCTCCTCCCTGATCTTAGCTCTCCACAACTTATACACTTTGCACACCTTATATGCAAACTTCCAAATACAGGCAATGAGAATCATACCAGAACTTATGAACAGGTATAAATACTAATTTAACTGTACTTTTGCAGCTCTTCACATGCCAAAGAATCTGTTCTCATTTCATTCCCACAGGCTTCACTGGACTCTTAGGAAGAAAATTATCTTTCATAGATTATGTATTAATTGAAATAAATAAAGCACCTGACATCAATCTTCTGATGCTTTCAAGCTGTGCTGTCAGCAGGAGCTCTTCACATTTCAAGATCTCAAACTGCACTTCATATAACTGAAGCTGTAGATCATAGTAATCAGCTTCTAAGTGGTCCAAATGGGCTAAGGCTTCTGTACCACCTTTCAGGCTCTGCATCTAAATAAAAAGAGAAAAACAAACAAAAAACATACAACTCCACGATAATGATGAGCACAAAACCACGGATTTTATGATTACAGCTAAATTCTGTCTGGTAATGTAACATGCTAAAATTGAAGACCTCAAGTCCGTAACATAGGTTCTGATCAGTCACACACCTTAAGATGCCTTTAATATCTGACATATTTTTCTACACAGAAATGAAAGAAATCCATGGCATTGAATTACACTTTGCGACTGTCAAGTGTCAAGTCATACAATGCATAGTGTGAAACATCCCTCACACTCTTCTATTCTACTACTCGATTCTGTCAAGGTACATAATGAAATTAGAATTCTCCTATCTTCAATCCCAAAAGCCTGAAAGTAGGCACCTAGAAAGCTAGAACTTGTTAGAGCGGAACTGAGGAAAAAGTGTGAAAGGCTGTGGAAGCACAGATAAATACATGCACTGATCCTCCTGTAATAACAACTTAGTTGTTCTGTTCTTTCTGGAGCCCTTCAGAGAAGAATATACAGATTAAAATACTTATATTTCAGTACTTGTTTGTATTACATGTTTGAATAGAAAAGTGACAAACAACCAAAGTGAACTGCAACCATTCTTTTTCGTTCAGTCAAACAAGATATATCTGCTCAATACGGTCAGCCATTCAGACCATATTTAAGAAATACAAGCATGTGAGGGATCTTACATGCTCTCTCAGTTTTGAGGGAACGCATGCACCTCTACACATCCATCCAGGGCCACATTCAAATCCTCTAACTGCTCAAAATATGTTTATTTGGTAGTTTCTCTCAGATAATGGATGAAAGTAATGGCAAATTTTAATGGAGATTTGTGATCTGTCTACCTTACTATTCAGAAGAAATGTCCAGTTTCATATTACAGACAGTCAATCATTAAAAACTGATGTCTATCAAGCAAAAATACAGGACCTAGTCAACTAACATTTAAAAAATATTTGCTAGTACATCTTCAACATTATAGTGTTATCTTCAAGTTGCAAATCTGAATCTGTAATGAACAGCCACAAATAGGTTCCTTGAGTTTTATTTATCACACATATTTAAATATGACTATACTAAACCAGAAAGGTATCTGTACTGAATTAAACTAATCCATTTTACTCAATACCCTGCTTCAGGAAAATGTTAACTGCAAAAATCCAGGAAGATGAAACATAGCAGGCAGTGCTGGTCTTGGATGAGGCAGTGTTTTGAATTTGCACTGAACACTGGGTGTTTATAATATAGAGAGTTCTTGTAATTGCTGAGCAGGGCTTGCACAGAGCTAAGGCCTTTTCTGCTTTTCGCACAGCCACTCTGGCAGAGGAGATGGGAGTTCTTGGGAAGTTGCGAAGAGACACAGCCAGGACAGGTGATCCAAACTGACCATAGGGATACTCCAGACAAAGTGACATCATGCCCAGGATATAAAGCAGAGGGAAGAAAGAGGAAGGGAGGAACGTTTGGAGTGACGGAGTTCTGTCTTCCTCAGTCACAGCTACCTGTGATGGGGCCCTGCACTCCTGGAGACAGCTGAACACCTTGCCCATGGGAAGCCGCGAATTAACTCCTTGTCTTGCTTTGCTCATGTCTGTGGCTTTTACTTTCCCTATTAAACTGCCTTTATCTCAACCCATGAGTTTTCTGGCTTTTAACCCTTTCCTGATTCCACTTGTGAGGGAGCATGTGAGCAGCTACATGGGTCTTGGTTGCTGGCTGGGGTTAAAATACCACAGTGGTGGAACAAAAAACTCAAACTGAGGAGAGTCAAGTTCAATTTCCTGTAATGCCACAACTTCCTGAATTAATGAAAGCAAATAATTTAGTCTCTACAGTCTTTGTTGTTGCATTCATACCAATCAGAGAATGGTTGCATTCACCAAATCCTAGAGTGGTTTGGGTTGGAAGGACTTGAAAGCTCATCAAGTTCCCAACCATGGGCAGGGAAACCTTTCACTAGACCAGGTTGCTCAGAGCTCCAGCCAATCTGGCCTTGGAAACTCCTCAGGATGTTGATCCACAACTTCTCTGGGCAACCTGTTCCAGTGTTGTTCCCTCAAAGCAAAAAATTTCTTCCTAATACATAATTTAAACCCATCCACTTCCAGTTTAAAGCCATTCCCTCCTTGTTCTACCAAAATATGCCCTTGCAAAAAAATTCTTCTCCAAGACTAAATGTTTGATATCCATAGACAACCTGCTGAATATCAAGTGTCCTTATAAAAAGTCTTAAGGTGTTTTTGCTCTTTTTTTTTCAGCTAAAATCCAGATATATTAATTTCTTGAGCATTTTTGTCTTTTCAAATGAATATCCTGTTTTTATCTTCTAGAATACAGTAGCTAAATGGTTTGCCAGAGGAGGTATTTAAGTTCTACAAATATTTTATTAGACTGCCATCACTCTTCTCCAAGATGGGATTCTCAGTCACATTTCTCACATTCAGCTCTGTACACTTAGCACTTTTACATTCTCAGAACACGAGATGTGTTTCAAACCAGAAGCTGGTTGGTCCTCGCATCTCCCTATCACTGTATTCAGATCCAGAGCTCTCTATACCTTGTAATACATCATCCCAAAGAAGCATGCCCATTACCCGTTCCTTATTTCTCTGTCTCCAAAAGCCCCAAATTCACAGCTCAGCACTTTCATCCCGATGTATACTACAACAAACCTTTCCTTCTCCTGTGCAGTCCCTAATACTTTAGCATATGAGAACAAACACTCACTCATTTACCAGACTGAGATCTCATTCAACAAAAATTCACACGTCTCCTCAGGGAGAAAAATAAGAAGTGCTACAAAAAGAAGATATACAGTTACTCTGAGTAAGTGAACATAATCAATATATTTCCTATTAGCATTGCTGGTTTGTCTCATCAACTCTTGGCTAAGGATGACACCAGCCTGACAAACCCAGGTTTTCAGACAACTCTTGTTTTTCTAAATCTAAAATGCTTTGAAATGCAGTAAACCTATTTTTGTGCCCTGGGTCTTGCTGTACTCTCTCTTCCCTGAAGATCAAGCTGTCTTCTACAGATACTCCTAAAATAGACACATAGTCTATCAGCCTTACAATCCTACCAGCCTGTGCAGCGCTAAAGTCATGAGTTCTCTGACTAACCTTTTCATAACAGTGCCATCAGTTTAGTCAAATTTTGCCAAAACGTTTGAAAAGTTCCCTTAAAACAATCATCTAATTGCTAGAACAGAGTATGACAGAAAGTTCTTCACACCAAATGTCGGTTTGATAGTAAAGTTTAAAAGAGAACTTGTAGCGTTGCTTTTGAGAAGGTGTCATAAAACTCAATAAATGTGGACTTTTTCCTGCTAAGACATTTAAACACAGTTTCATGCATAAACTCTCTCATGAGGAAAACCACAGCTAGGACAGTCCCCTCTGGAAGATTGCCTTAATTAAGGTAAGCAGAGAAAGAGAGTGCAACGCAACCATCCAGTTACCCATATATTTACTAATGGTCAGATACCTTCCATTTGGAATGTCAGAGCTATTCTGAAAAGCTGGTCATGCGTCTGTCTATGCAGACCTTACACAGCAGCAGATTTCCATCTTATCCTTTCTCTTAAGTTTATTCACCCCAGCGGAAAGCTGGAAACATTAACAGTAAAAACTGTCTTTCTGGTTGACTAACCAGGAAAAGGTGAACAGAAAACACACGTAAGTGGCACAAAACTCACCACACCTACATTGCAACATCATTTGTCTAACATTGCATGCTTTACTTTTCTACTTACTGGCATGAAAACTTACCTCCTCTTTCAGTGCATGCTTCTTCTGCTCCAAACAGATTTCTTTAGCACGCATCAATTGCAAAGTCTCCTTAGAAACCGCATACTGAAGCTTTTCCATACGTTCTACTGCTGCTGCCCATGCTGCCTTACCAAATTTTTTCTGGTCTGCTCGCATTCGATCATATACAGCTACGGATAGGAAAAAAAAGGCAGGCACCTTACTAGTCTACTCTTTAGACAATTAGTGATCCTACTGTAAAGAAAATGCACACGGTTGTACTTAATAAAAATCTCATTAATGCAACCATTTGGTCTTAAACTGCATCCCAAATTTTCCCCACTTCTGTAACCATCAATTATCAGCTACTAAAGTCTCCAGCTTACCTTAATAACATTTATAGTACAGTCATAAATTCAAATAAATCTGACGAGTGCAAAAAATTACAATTTAAAACAAAAATTTCAGCTTAACTTCAAGTGCAATTCTGTAAAAACACTGTCTTTTACCTCAAAATGCAGGAGTTCCTTGCCTGATTCAGCTTTACTATTCTTGGGCCCCAGATAACATTTAGGCTGACACGCACAAGATTTTTACCATTGCTAATATATAGATCACATGATATTGTACTTAGCTTTGCAAAGCAAAAGTCACAGAAGCAATGGAATCAAAGGGGTGGCATTCAGTCACCACATGCTGTTCTTAGGTTATAAGAAATACCTTTATGTTCTCATGTGTTTTTCCTCTGCCATCTGTTAGTATTTGGGTATGTAAGACTACCCTGTGACAGGCAGGAGGCCAATAAAAACCCCAACCACAAAAACCAGGAAAATAACCTGTATATTAAGGTCTGTGGCTGTAATCAAACTTCAGGCGTGTCCCTTTCCACTGGTTTTCCCCCAAATCCTGACTGCTATACATAAAAAAGCATGTGAACAAAACCAACAAGTGAATATCTATGAATATGCATTATCAACTAGTGGTGTATCTTATCGGCTACCTTTCTCATACTAGAAAAGGAGGAAAGTTTACTAGTACATTTAGAATTTGCTCTGATTAAATTTATTCCAACATACTTTAACCTATTAAGTCACTCTTGCAGAATAAGATGAAATTTCTCCTTATTTTTAACTCAGGTTGGGACTGAAAAGAGTAAATTTGCAGTGCCTGCTTCCCTTGAACGAGATGTAGCAGTCATGTACAGAGATAACAGAGATTGTCAAAAAAGGATTTCTCCTACATCTCACTTATCTGTTTGCACAATCACTATCACCAAGGCAAAGAAAGAAACAGGGACCTGCAGTCAGGCAGGGGAGGACAGCAGTACAAACTTTTTCAGGGAACTAAAAAAAGGCCTGTTTGCCCTATTAAATTGGTTATTTAAGTTAAAATGGTACAAGGATGGGAGCACAGATGCACATGCCAAGTCTTTCAAACCCTGCCTTGCTGCACCAACCTTTTAGTAAAACCATCACATTCTTCACAGAGAAGCCAAGGTTATATCCATGAAGGCTTCTGAACAACAGAGCAGTTTCACTGAGTAGTTAAACTGAGCTATTCCTTAATATTTAGAGCTATGAAAAAAATTACTGAAAGGCAAGGAAGACTAGAAAAAGAAATTAACCGAATGACAATTAACACTTACTACAGGGATCTGCCATATCCAGTACAGGAAACAGAATCCACCAGGGACTCTATGTTCCCTAAATCCTTTGCAAATACATAGTACCACTAACCCAAATACATTGAGAAAGTGGCTGTAAAACTTCTACCTAAAATTTTTATTCTGTTCACCTCTGATGATGTTCTGAAAAGGCTTATAGGTGAAAGATTCAAATAGATACAGAAGAAAAAACAAACAGAAATGACAACTGCCTTTTCTTCATGAAGTATTGATAAAAAAATAACTCACAGTACAATGCAGAACATAGTAAACATTAAATAATTTATTTTTTTATGTGATGGATAGGATGGCAATAAATAACTACCTTTTTGTGTTTTAGCTGTTATTTCAAAATATTTAACTGTAAGATCTTGAATAGAAAGCACAGCCATGTGGGCTTTTTTCTGCCAATCGGCATCTTCTTTTTGCAGACTCTCAATTCTTCTGGGGCCTAGGTAGTCATTCTCTATTGAGATCTGAAAATAAATCAGTCCATAATTAAAAACACAATTAATTGCAGCTATTCTGCCAACAGCAAACAGTTTCAGGAAAGAAAGTGAAACTTAAAGGAGATAAAACTACCACCACAGTTTCTATTCAACAGTAAAAAACTCATCAGAAGCGCTCCCTCCTCTTGAAAAAGTACATCCACCTTTCATAACTATTCTTCTTACTGAAAGCATAAAACCCACATATATGAGTTTGATTTGTCAGTATCTTTTTATTATGTATCTTATTACCTGCAGATAACAAGCATGCTTTGTCCAGGCTCTCTTCCAGCCTGGACTATTTCATTCTGAAGTAAATAAATGCTCTTCAATCAGATTGAAGCTGGAAACAAGGGTTGTGCTTGGGATAGTGGTAAGTGATCATCAATATTTTAGAAGTTTTTTCTTTTTTATATATGACTTCAAAAAATATGTTTTCCTTGTGCCTGGGAGCTCAAACATCTTTCATTGCCGAGATTAAGGCAATTTTATTCTGAGGTGACAATGGTCTGAAGCCAGTAAAAGACTTGGAGTTTCTTTTAAAATAATTATAAACATAGCTTTCTCTCCCAAAACAAAGCATTTTTACACACTTGTCACACTACAACAACAAACTATGTATCTTATATCTTAATTAAAAATTTAACCTTGCTTGTGTAATACCGAAGCATTAATTTTGAATAATTTTCATATCTCTTAGTCAAGAAGACACCTTACTAGTATAGGCAAAACTTCTCAAAACCAAAAGTGCTCATAATCATTTATGTCCTTGAGTATTTCAATCTGAAGTTCTAATGCTGCAAGTATTAATATTGATTGCACAGAGCTTCAATTTGGTCTAAAAAAGCCACTCCACTCTACAGTTCAATTGCAAATGAAGGGTTTTTAAGTGACTTTTTAAGTGACTGTTGAGGACCCACCTCCGCATATTCACTTGTCCCATCTCTTGGAGGGATGAATTTTACAAGTAAAAACAAACAGATGCCTTCTAAATACTTCTTAATTTCTTAAAAAACATTTAGAGTACGTTAACAAGGTATTTGAACCTATTTCTTACATATTTCCAGAATTCTCTTTGAAAGGCAACAGATAAAGTATAATATGGACAAGTGGTAAGTGAATAACACTTTTACTAGATAGACTGTAACATGTCATTCTATGGAACATGTATGTACCACATTTCCCGTAGGCAACACTTATGAGTGGACAGACTGGTTTCCAAATAAATATTGAACTGTAGATATATATATACACAGCAGTTAAATAAATGCTTTCCATTTACACAGAACTCTGAAATAGAAAATTCATTCATGAAGCTGGATAAAAACCAACACAGTTAAAAGTCTTCCTTTTCTGCTCCTTGGTAGAGATGAGGTAACTCGACACTGAATTGACACAGGATCACTGAGTAATGTGAGTAATGCTCTTATTAGGCCTGAGTTCTAGGACAGTAAGCCTCAAAGTAACATTTTTTCATAATTTTGCCTGCCAAAACATAATTCACACATGGTGCAAGGTAAAGAGTTTTATGCTTGCATAATACAATGGTATCTTTGTTCCCTAGGGCAAGTATTTACAAATAACAAAAAAGGGAAGCATCTTTTCATTATCCACAATTCCAAGTACGTCATCCATATACCATCATTCACACTAAAGGTACTCATATAGCAACACAGAAAACCCAAGAAGCCTTGGCTTTAGCATTTGCATGAACAAGAACAGATCAATAACTTGCCTTAAGGCTGCAGGGACAGTGGCATGCTTAACAGAAGTGCGAACGGAGCCCCAAAAAGATAAAAAAGGAGAGAAGCATTTTCCTAACACTGCTTGACCTGTCCTCATGCGTAGCCCACACCTACACATCTAGTCAGACAGTCAAACTCTTACAACATGGTTCTTAAGCGTCATGAAGTGCAATCAAAAAACCAAAGGTACAACATATGTTCATGTTTGGACTTCGCATTCTGCAGCCTGCAAAAGGGATCCAGGCACAACGTTAACTTTCTGGCTCTGAAGCCATGAAATAATGGCAGATGGATGTGCTAGTTTTGGCTGGACTAATATTCTTCATATTAGCTGGTATGGGCTCTGTTTTGGAATTGTGCTGCAAACAGTCTTAGTAATATAGGGATATTTTAGCTATTGCCAAGCAGTGCTGACACAGAGCCAAGGCCTTTTCTGCTTCTCACCCCACTCCACTAGTGAGGAGACTGGGGAGTCACAAGAAGTTGGTTGGGGACAGCTGAGAAAGCTGACCCCAACTGACCAGCAGAGACATTCCATACCATAAAGCACTGTGATCAGCAGTAAAGCTGGGGGGAGTGGGGAACGTTCGGAGTGACAGGTGTTTGTCTTTCGAAGTCACTATTACCCTGCTTTCTTGGAGATGGCTGAACACCTGCCTAACCATGGGAATCAGTGCATTAATTCCCTGTTTTGCTTTGCTTCACGTGTACAGCTTTTTCTTTGCTTATTAAACTGTTTCTCTCTCAACTCATTAATTTTCTCAGTTTTACACTTCCAATTCTCTTTCCCCCCACCCCACTGAGCTGGAGTGAGCAAGTAGCCATGTAAGGCTTAGATGATGCTCACAGTAAACTCTGACAAGGAATGAGCTCTCATTGTTATAAAGGCAGCATCCAATCTACAGATGAAGACAGAATCTAGGTGCCAGTGGTGAACAGTCATTGAGAGGTGAAAAATCCCACGTGCTTTCTTAATAAAATTGAATAGCTAGAAGGTAAGGATGAACCTTAAACTGAAAAGCTTGCTCCCTTCACTTCTGAAGCTGTTGGACCATAGTGTCACAGCCACAACCTCCCCACAGCTAAGCTAGCCTGAGAGAACTGAGGTTCAAGGTGACAAATTCTGAATTAGAAAGCTCAAGAACAAGCAAAAGCTGCACATGCTCAAAAGAGCCAAGCTTCCAGGCTAGAGTAACAATCCTGAGTCACAGAGACCTTTGATACTCTTTGGATACACAAAAGACAGGATCTAATTTTGGGAAAGGCAGACTTGTCAGAAGGAGACTCTAGAATGGTATTCAATGAATAAGAGTCTGCACGGCCTCCTTGAAGACAGTTGCCTCCCACCTGTGTTTCTATTAGGTCAATGACTTTCTGAGTGGCAGCAAGATTTAAGAGTCCCTTTGGTGCCTCAGGTCTAGCTGTCTGCTGCTCCCTGCTTCTCACTGCAGGCTTCTGATGTTCCTGCCCAAGCTTGCTTTGCTGGATTTGCCTGACATACGTGCCCTGTGGCCTCTGAGAGCCACTCCATTCACCTGAAGGTGCTCTAATGCTCCCTGTGGAAATAAACAATCTCTTCCCATCCAGCCAGTTCATTCCACCTTTTTTCATTTCAGTTCATTCCATTTTTCTCCATAAAAAAAGTAAAAACGAAAAATAGTTATTTAAAAAAAAACAACCAAAAAAACATAGTGTAAAAGAAAATACTGATTGCAACATTTTCAAAGGTAATTACAGTCATTCTTCATAATCAAAATCAAGTAACTATGACAAACAATAAAATAGAGGGCATACAAAAAGCCACTTCTGGCCATGGACCTGGCACATTTTGGGAAAACACGTTAAAAAGAGATAGCTCTATTGTGAGTGCAAATACTGACCAGCACCAAACACTTAAGAGAAGAATTACCAGTTCTCAAGTGCAACCTACGTAGAGAACTACATATTATCATCTACTGGTCATTAATTAAATTTATGCTTGTCATCCTTTGTGATGCATCCTGTGTGTGGAGGACACACAATCCCCAGAGAAAAACAGGAATGAACAACTGGGACACAGGGCTAAAATGTATATGGTCCCCCTTGCCAAATGGCCATCTGGGCATTATATCCCAGTCCAACAAAGTGTGAGTAGAGCAAATCTAAAAAAATATATATAAAATTATAATATTCAATTTAAATTATATAATTGGGGTACATTTATATAGAAGATAGAAATTATATACAGTATATGCTATCACACGAACTAGAAAGTAAGCCCATGGGGGAAAAAAGGTAGTTTAAGATCACAGCTGTAATACGAGGAAAAGTTGGGGAGTAAAGATAAGGAACATGCCTCTGGAGCTTGCAGCTAATAAAAAGGCAAGTTTCCTCCCCACCTACTAACACCTTAATGACAGAAATGACCACTCCCTCAATTAATCCTAGCTAAGAATTTAAAAAGGAAAAGGGAGTAACACATGGACCATTAAGTATCAACAGGAACAGCCTGGTGAGTTTTGAAGACTTTGTTCTCTATATTCTCTTCAATAATTAATCACCTCGACGTAAGACAATAACTCACATTATGGACTTAATGGATGCTCTTACATGCTTCTGCATTCCATTACTGTTTGCAATATATGCATAACCTGTTTATGTTTTATTTTGCTCACCTTTATGATGCAAGCATCTTCAGTTTTTATAGCTCATAAAAGAGCAGATGTCATTTTAGAGACTAAACAAATAATTTTTAAATTACTATTGTCCATGCTAGATATGACTGAAAGAAGGCAACAAAAAACTGAAATGGACAAAGTGAGCAAAGAATAACTAAAAAGTGTGGTCACCTAATGACATTTCTTGTAAACTTGTGTATCTGCTTTTGATTTAGTAAAGATTTTTGTTAAAAACTAAGAAATGGTAATGTAGTTGAAGATTCTTCCTTACCTAAAAGGCTTTTCAGTTACCTAACATTTTTTCAAAGTGAGCTTTTGGTCTGGAAAAGCTTTTGCTTGTTTGGACTCAAAAGTTTTGGAGAAAGCCTGGTCTAACAGAAAAACCTCTCATCTCACAACTAGATCCGAAGCCAAATCTACAGTTTCTCTTCTACTCATCACTTTCTCAATAAAACATTCCAGCTATTCTTCCTTTATAAACCCTATATGCTCCTTGAGAGGAATCCAAGCATCATGGTAAAATTTGCTATGATTTTTTCTCCCTGATGATGCACCTTGCTTTTGTAGACTTTCATGTTTTACAAGTTTTACTTCAAATGATGCTTTGAAGCTAAGAAAATTATGACAGCTTTCACAAAAGTGGCTGTCACAAAACACCCAAGAAGGGATAGAAACAGTAGAAGCCATTAACTTTAACACATCACACAAACACCTATTTTCATCAGCTATTGCTTCAGACTAATGGAACTGATAAAAGAACACAATTCGACACTGTATTGATATGTTTCTGAAGGAGAATAAATGAATTCTTCAGAGAAAACAAACTGAAAGGAGGTTGCTAAACTGGGCCGTAAACAAATGTGGATGGATCAACAGAGACAGTGCCGTACTGGAAACATCCTTCTCTGGAACAGTTTCCAAATTATGGTTGAGTTTTAAAGAGAGTAAAAGAGTTATTGTGAGAAAATGAGAAAGAGGCCTGAAACGATGGGACACACATATACATCTACTAAGTGAAGGTGTTTAATACTTTCCATGTTCTCTTCTGGACAATGGACATGACTGACAGAAATAAGACTTGGCCCAGGCCATGTAACAACTTAGGCAGGGATATGTCACATCTCTCCAGCTCCCTTTGTTATCCTTCTCCTAGACGGACTCGTAACACGCAGAAAAGAAGAAAAATTGTGAGATGTAACAGCAGGTGAGTTAATTGTTAGAACAAAAAAAGACGTAAGTTGAGTGAGTAGTGCAGACGACAGTGGCAAAATGAACAAAATGGAAATGGCTTTGTACATAAAAGCATGTTTCAGATCAAAGGCTCAGCTATCTTCATTCTCCAGGAGGTTGAACAAGCAATTCCAACCACAGCCTGCTAGCCATAGTAGCCAGAAAGCATGCATTTCAGGTGGTCAGAGACTTCTCCAAGTTAGTCTTGCTTTTTTTTGTTGTTTTTAATTTAACTGTGCTCCCAACTATTAACACAAACCCAGCCCCATTTCCCCAAATATGTTATAATTCCATACATACATCTGTAAATATATTATGGAAAGCATTCAGCTTTGAAAAGGGCTTTACAGTTTTCCTAGATTTATCCTAAGGAATACAGACATGGACTTCAATGTTAATACATAAAAACTCATTTAGTTTGCATGGTCTAGATTCCTCAAAATACCTGGTACTTGGGACTAAAAATACATGAGTTTTGATTATCTTAAAACATAGGAGAACAACATACAGAATTCAGTCAAGACTGTAAAAGAAGCAACAAACAGAAAGGAAACAAGATGTTACAACATACAGAATGAAGACTAAATAATAATGTCATTGTACTGAGAAGTGCAGTGGTGAATGTTTTTTCCAGAACTATGGAGAATGCTGAAAAACTAAGTCAGAAGAGAAAAATCACAGAAGATACAGGTTATGGTAAAAGTAGAAGGAAAGACTGGGTTTATTTAACTGGTATTTTTTGCCAGACATATATGAATTTATGAAAAGAGCGTTAAAAACACTAAGGTATGGTATTTTAAAATCGGCAATTGACAGAACTGAGGTTAAACAGCGTACCTTGCATTACGCCTTCCTTACTTATTCATCTGCATATCATAAAACCTTTATATACATTTCAGCTTCATTGACTGAGCCCCAGACTAAAAGAGAATTCACTTTCAAAAATAAAGCATTTATGTTTTAAAAAACACATTTTTAAGAAGACATATTCTACTAGTTATTTGAAAATGTTGTTTAAGCCAAGTAAACTCAAAGGCCAAGGCAACCGGGCTTGAGTGTTTCCAGACATTCTAGATTCTGTTTGTACATGAAAGTGATTGGATGGATTTTTAAATCATCAGTTAAAAAAACTTTAACTTATACAATAGACAAAATGTTAAGCATATCCATCAAGAGTTCATCAAAATAAGGTTGACAATTGTATATACAGATATACTGAAAAAAGAAAAATAATGACATAAGTATCAGCCAGAAGAAATCAGATTAAAGACATTTAAATAGCCATGAACATGGATACTGAAAATAACTGTAACAACTATCAAATAAAGCCCTGTAAGTTTCAGTGTGAAGTTAGCAAATAGAGCAAAAGCTTACAAAAATGTTTTTTTCAGAGCACTACTGAAAAAAAAAGTACTAAAAAGTATTAGATTTCGAAGTATTTAGAGATTTAGGTAAAAAATCTTTTTGCAAAATTTAGACTCTCAGCAAGCTTTTCAATCTCTGAAGGCCTTCAGTTCCTTTCCTTGACCTCTACAGTCTGAATAATTTTGTGTCAAGGTCTCCTCGAAGTCTCCTCCTTTTTTCTCTTTCCCTATCTCAAACACTGCAAAGGGAAAAAAAAAAAACAACATACATTTCTTGGTTTCACCCTCCTTGACTCTAATCCTCAGGGACACATAATTTAGAATTTTCTGCATGTTTACCAGCCTTTCAAAGTTTCATCAAGAAGCCTTTTTGATTGGATACACTGATTCTACATTTTTCTGCACTATTTCCTCCATTAGTAGAACTTGAGAAAAAAAAATTAAGACAAGGTGTGGATACATGGACAACTCCCAACTTCTGTTACTGGCTTCCTGAACTAATGGTTAATCTGAATCATTAATAGCCACTGATGACTCTGTCTCTTTCTGAACACATACGTATTTGGTGTCCACAGCTGAACTGTGGAAATTACTGCCACAGAACATGTAAGGTCTATTAAGAGTTTGATTTTGCTTTACTTGTATGTTGTTTCAAAGCACCACATAGTTCATGGAGGTGATATAATACCCCTATTTTCTATACCTTCTACCCCTTAACATTCATAATTTATAGTTCTTTCTTATCTTCCATGAATCACATGCTTTCCAAACTAAGGCAATCCAATTCTTTTACTCTGGTCTTGCACTGAGGATGTTTAACAGGGAAACACCCTTACTTTCCATGCTGTAACTACTCTGATATTGTAGTATGGTTTTGAGAGGAAGAAACCAAAGCTGTGACTTTCAAGATGCAAATATAACATGGATGCACACCAAAGTGTGATATTTTCTATTTTGTGCTTGGTTTTTTTATCTCCCTAATAATTCAAAACCTTTTCCTTTCCTCTTTCAAAATGCTGAATAGCAGGCTGTTTTTAGCAAACTCAAGATAACTCTTATACATTTTTCCTTGAGAGTAGTAGTTAGTTAATTAGGTGAATATGAATATGCATATATGCCTTTGGAGGTTGTCATCGACCTTCCACACATCCATTACTTTTTACCTATTGAAATCTCACCTACTGTTTTATTATCCAGCCCAGCTTTTTGTACAGTAACATTTTAAAAAGCAAAATAATAAATCTTGAAGCATTTAAACATAACCAAATTTTTTTACAAGTCTTAATAATCAGTTTTATACGTGAACACCCAGAGCAGTTTTGTACTCTACTCATTTTGCAGAGAGGCAGATTTAAGCAATCAGATACATAGCAAAGTCTTGCAGTCAGCTACCTCATACCAGGAACTAAGTTTCATTAAATGACTTAGAATACCAGCCTGCTTTCTATCAGATTGCCTCTTTGGAACAATATTTTTTTTTTTAGGAAGTCCATAAACTCCCAACTTTAAGTCAGCAAAATGTTCTGTTCTGAATTCATACAATAGCCTAGAGGATTTATAGTTCAGATTGTAACAGACACTGACATACAGCCCTTCTGAATCACGCTATAAAGACAATCAGTATAATTCACCATATTGCATCATATTCTCAAGCAAGCAAGCAGTATCTTCCATGGAGTTTCTAACCATTTGCATAAACTTAGGTTTCTTCCTTAGTCTACAGGTTTTTCAAAAGTTAAGTTTATTTAAGTATTATTCTTGATGTGAGGATACATCTCGAGCTACAAATATATTAAAAAAAAACTTTAAAATCCTTTGAAGTTTTACAGTTTCTCCACTAAATACTATCTTAAGAGTTTTTTACCAGACATTTTTCATCAACATGTTGTCAGCAAGTCACTAATCTTAACTACTGGAGGATCTGGTTCACAAAAGTACAGGACTGAAATTTAGCTGAATGCCATGCAAATAATCTATACATTTTAACAGTGCTGCTCTAGTAGCCTCCGTTATGCCTTCTGCTGCTTTGTTTTCACATTCTTCACTTGAAGACCATGATGTACTACAAAATATTATATGAGGCTTAAGAAAAAATTGGCAGTTCAAAAACCAGCTCACCAAGACATCAGTTATTCAAGAGCCTATAATAAAAACGTGGATTTAGTAATACAGAATTTATCTGCTTGATGTATGGAAGCAACATGCCAAATTAAGAGTCTGAAGTACTGATAATCCACTTCCTTCTTCCAAAACATCTTTAGGTGATTGTAAGACTTTTTAGAAAGGATATTCAGTAAGTACTTTTTAAAATAATTTTCTCAGTTTTGCTAGCTTTCTCATTACTAAATTTCCTCTCTCTTGGACTTATTTCATACTTTGTGAAACTACTTTTTAAGCAAAATTCTACATATTCAATAAAATGTAATTTATTTCTAAGTATTTAATTTTGCATAAATCAAAGTTAAATTTGTTACAAAGTTTACTACTGCAATTTACCACCATGTATTAAAAAAACAAATCCACATACCGTTGAGCCAGAGTTATATTTTTAATATACCAGAATCTGAGTAAGCAAGCTTGAAAATGAAGAAAATCAGATGAAGAAAAGATTCCAAAATTTTTTAAGGGAGGATGTTATGAATTATCAACATATATGCTGCTCCAATCTCTAGCTTCCAGGGCTAGACTTCAATACTAATGTATTTAAACACATTCATGTGAACTAACATGTAATAAAAATAATTAACATGTCAGCAATGAAGCTAAGAGTGTGTTTAATATATTTAACATATGATAAGTTTTCAATGTTCTTATTTCCTGGAGATGAGCTGAGAGGTAATTGTGGCTCTAGGCTTTCACCCGTAATGAGATATTATCAGTTAAGCAAAACCAGTTCAACTCAGACCTTCAAGAATGCATGTTCTGAAGTTTTGCTGGCATCTACATGTAGGCTGTGAAGCAATTTGTTACATTTTATCTTTAGTCCAATACCAAGGACATCAAAAAAAACCTCAAGCATGAAAAAAGAAGACCTCCCACTGATTTCACTTGGCACTTGATCAAACCCGGTGCCTATTCATCATGACTGTGAAATGCTGTCCACAAGCACAAGGCCATAAAAACTCTAAGTAACAAGGTAGTTCCTTTGTCTGTATGAAGACTGATGAACACAGCCGTACAGACACAAAAGGCTTTGGGGTTTTGCCCATGACGCTATTTTTTGAAATACATTTTTTTTTCTTTTCTAAATAATCAGATTCCGTATCCTGTATCAAAGAATACTTCATATCTTAGTCTTAAAGGACTTAAAGCTTGATCACAGTAACCTGTCAGTAGTTCTGCAGCCAAGTATCAACCACTAACTTGTTGCTCCCTTCCATACTTTCTGAAGAACTCAGCACTGTATACAGAGGATCTCACAAAAGCTTAGATTTAACTTTCTGATATCAAAGGCACCAGAGCAGAGATATCTACTCTAATTTTTCCAAATTTCAGAAGCACTTAGCCTTTGTATTTTCAGCTACTAATGCCTACTAACTCCCACTTTTCTGCTACGGCAATGTGTGTCCTGCACACACAAAAAATTTTCACTGGGAAATTATTTATTTTGATTAAGGAAAAATTTGTGGGTATAAATGTGAAATATTTTTAGAATCAAAAATATAACACTTTTTCTTAGTTCCCAAGTAGTCTGATTCTTAGCAAAAGGACTGTCTTAAATTCCATTTAGAATTCAACATAAATGCTAGATAAAATAATCTATGACCATTGTTTGTCCTGTGGTTTTACATTCATAGTTGTCTTCCCAGTTCTTGGAAGAATATATAGAGAGCCCAAAACATGCAACACAGCATTTCAATATCAAGCTTCACTTGCCTGGTGCCTATAGAATATGTGAGAGTCTGAAATCGGAAGAAAATGTCCAATAACCCATATAGTAAAATTAACACACAAAAATTTACTGGTTGAATGTCTTTTGATATTATTACAACTAACCAGCAACAGACTGTAATTAGAAAATGCCTATACAAATTCAGCCCAGCTTTTATGTATACATAAATTATAATACTGTTTTAAATTCCTTTATTATGCCTTCTCCAGCATTCAGTGAACATATGGACTGTTTGGCTGGCTTATCAATACAACTTTTCACATTTACCTTACAAAATATGGTCATACTAATCACAGAGTATGTCTACTAAGTGTGTCTTATACTTTAATCTTGAAATGAGTACAGACTTGCTTCTTTGATAGACATTTCTCAATTTGATAATACCATTCATTACAAGCTGGCTTTTATTTGTGTGTCACTCATAAAGGCCTTGAGGCAAGTAAGAGTTGTTCCCATTTAATACAGATTTGAGTCCAAAACACAGCTGTGCTTGCAGTGCTCAGCTCTTTCAAGAATGCATGGTATCTGGTAAGCATCTTGACATGCTTGGAGGGAAGTCCCTATGGATTTGAGCAGAGCTTACAAATACAGAGCATTTATATAAACAAAACCAGGTTTCTGATGCTGGAAGCCCAAAAAAAGAGAAGCATTATCACTTAAGGAACACATTGTTCTACAGTCAGATGAGTAGTCCATAATTAAGAAGAAATGTCATCAGAAGTTACTTTTCCAAAGTGACATTTCATTTCATAATAACCCACCCTTTCTCTTTTCATGATCTTACACCTTTTTCATGATGCTTTTCAAATCCAGAAATATTTCACCGAACAGCTTTGACTCCTTACACACCTAAATGTTCCATCCTTTACACTAAATGAAGCAAATACACCTAAAAAATTAGCATACAATCAAATCAATACATAAAACAAAACAAGATTCTATCGTCTATAATGGGCAACAGTAATCTACATTTCCAAGCTTCCCCATGTTTTTTAACTTTGTTATGTACTTTTCATTCTGGGTTGTTTGGTTTGTGGTTTGTTGTTTGGTGGGTTTTTTCCCAAAGAAGGAATATGGATACAATACAGATGTCCTTGTCTAATCAGCTTCCACTGGTTAGACAGAACTTAGCGTTTGTTTCTCCCCTGCCTCTTGTAGGCTTATATCTTCCTTAAAATTTCGCAGGAACAGCAGAAATTTAACACCATATGACATATATTCCAATTTTTATTTCTTGCTCCAGAAGGAGAAAACACTCTTCCCAAAGATTACAGGTGATGTAATAAACTTCCTTCTAAACTCAATGTGAAAACTGACAAAATTAAGCTGATTAAAATACTTTAAACCTACCAAATTCTTTAAAAAACCCTGAAAACCCCCAAACCAAACAAAAACAACTTCCCCACAAATCAGAAACAGATATCTAATAGAGGAAAGGTCTAAAACGTTAAAGCCTGCCAGAAAAACATATGCAGCAAGTTAATACAAACTTGTGTTCATGCACAAGTTCTATTTATAAAGCATTTCTTCAACCCTAGCTACCCAGTATAATATATGTTTTGTCATCATAGATACAAGTACTGCTTTCTCTCAAACGATGAAAGGAAAAACAAGAGATGGCATCTTTCTCCACTGCATTATACAGATGACCAAGCTTTTTAACTCAAAAATTGCCAAGTTAGGAAGAGAACATAATGTACATTAGAAAAAATTATGTACAACTACAATAATCAACCACAGAACACATTTCTAAAGTTTACCAACATTACTCTTTCAGGAAGAATATGAAATTATGCATTTTAAAACCTGAATTCAAGAGATGACTGAAGTTTAAAAAAAATCAAAACAGAGCAAAACACAACTCTTAACACGTAATTCTACTCATGTAATATTTCTCTTATTTCTTACTTCTCTTATTTGACAAAAGAACAAACAAATCTTCTTTTTCTCTACTACAGATTCAAATAAAATGGGAATTATTTCACCATGCTTTGAAGGAGACTTTTTAATAAATATAGTGTTTATAGTATTCGACTGTATAATACATCTCAAAAAAATATTCACAACAATTCTCTGTGCAGCAACATTTAACATTCAGGAGAAAAAAAAGCACTTTTAGTTAAAACATCATCACATTATAAAACCTAGTTCATTTAAGATAGCTGGGCTTTCTGAAAAATTACTTTAGGCACACAGCAATATGTCAAAATAAAATTAGTACACCATAAATCCTTTTGCCTCCCTCCACCATTCTTTCTCAAAATCAGAGAGAAACATTATTTTTAGGTTGAAACCAGTAAAAATAATGTTGACTAATTGAACAAAGTGTCAAGCTGAGATAAAACGACATTTACAATATAGGTTAAATGAAACAAAATTTTAGCTTAGGATCAGAAGGCTGCAGTCTTAATAACCTGCATAGGAACTAATAATTTTATCAAAAGTACTTCTAAGATGCAATAAAGGTAACATATGTTAATTCTGGCTAACCATTCAAAATTAGAATTACTTTCAAATATAACAAACCTACTCATTCTAGAACAATTTTACCAAAAAGCGGAATTCTTCAAATGGCTTTTTCAGCTCTTAGGAAAATATACTGTTCAAGGGTTACAACAGATTATATATTTTAAGTTCCATGTGTTTAACATCAGATAAAAAGTTACTGACTTCCCACAGTTCATCAAAGTAACTTCCTATGTAATCTTCTAGAAATAACAACAGCATAAATAATGCACATCTCTTCGTATTTTATACACTACTCAATATTCCCAGTAACCACAAAATTTTAAGTTTGACGATTAATTCAGCCATGCATTTGAAGGGTAAGACAGTAAGATAAACAGGTGGTGTTTAGCTACATATGTCAGATGTTCTATCTTCAAAAGCTCTCATCTGTGTGACGAGCCCAGAAAAATAGGGTCAGCATCTAGTGGAAAAATAACACTTCGTATACTGCAAAACAGAACTAGTAAACAGGAACAAAAAAGCAGAACTTCCCAATAAATAAGAATCTCAGTTGCCTTTACCCTACCTTTATCTGCTGTCTTCTAAGCATCGCAAGTTCCCTCATATCTCGGAACGGTTGCAGTAAGTACTGGTAGAGCTCCGTGGTTGCTTCTGCAAGACTACTGTAGGCTTCATCTTCCATTTGGTACAGTTCAAGTAGCTCCACCATACTTTCTGTATTTTTATGTTTTTCCAGAAGCTGCAGAAAAATTATGAGTTTTAATGAAAATATTGGAACATTCCTGTTAAAAGTGAAAGTAATCTAAAAAACTTTTTTTAGCCTATCCTCTTTTATCATCTTCTCCTTCCCACAAAATCACCAGACTAACAACAAAAACAAACAATCTTAGTCCCCAAAACACATCTTCAATTCAGCCAGTCAAGTATGAGCACATCTCTGATAACCTTGACTGAGCAGCGCTCAGACTGATTTTTTCATTTCCAAAAATTTCTGGAAGGTAATGAATACCAGCACAAAGACAGTAGAAAAAGCAACTTAGCATAACAAGTTATAATGTATGTATAAGGTATGCTACTTCAGACACTTCCCACTTTTGCGTATTAGAGCAGGGGGAAAAGGAGTGATAGAAAAGGAGACAAGAAGAGGAGTTGCATTTCGAACTTTCTACATTTTTGAGAATTTTTGGTGTTTGGATTTTGTGGTTTTTTTGTCAGTCTGTTCTTTAGACCCACACAGCCCCCACTACATCAATGTGGCTTCAGACAGAGAGAAGAATCTCCATGAAACAAAACTTCCTGGAAAGTTTAATCACAGAACTTCAAATGTATGATGTTTTCATTAATTTTATTTTTACAAGAGGAATTACCTAAGCATTATGATCTTTAAAAAATACTTAGATGCCAGTACAGAACTACTTTAATTCATATAAAAAAATACAACATCAATGTCTGTGTTCTCTGTCTTTTAGTTCGTATGAAGCAGAAAATTCACTTGTTTGTACAAACTAGCTACAATGTATGATTTTCTTTACAGTATATGCTGCATTTTTTGCATCTATTTTTGGCATTTGCCTGAGCAGACTTCACATGGTGCTGGAGATCCTTCACCATTTTTAATAAAAAATATTCAGTTATTTAATAAAAACTAATCTCATACAGACATGTGGAATACTTTATGTATTTACAAAGACAAGATTATCTGAAATTAATTCCCCTCTTATATAATTTTTCTAAGTCTCTTGTTCTTTATATTATCATCTCAAAAGCATATATTCACAGTCCAAGTCTATTTGAATTTAACAAAGATTAAGAACACTGTGGAATAAATAGATCCTATCTTCTATCTGTTCATTCAAGCTGGATGCTAAGCCATCCAGGAAATACTCTCTGCATAGTGAACTCTGTTTCCGTTACCAGAGCGGGTAAGAAAAATTTCTTTCTTTGTAATGGAAAGTTTGTTTTAGAACATCTCTGTAACTCTACCTTTGAAGGACTAAAGAAGGTTAGAGAAAGGACGCAGAGGGGAACACAGAGATGCTCATAGTGGCTTAATTTAAACATTCAGCATCAAAATAAGTCAGATTCCATGAAAAGACAGGAAGAGCCTTCCCTTATTAAGGCTTAGCAGAGAAGAAACGTCTGGGATAGACGATGCAGAACAGATGTGAAACTCCTCAGCAGCACAAGGCACACTATTTTGTTACCTGAACAATTTCACACAGAAAATTGTTCCTATCACAAAGTCATTTTTAAGCTCTTCTACTGTTCCAGTAGCACACAGTATTTTGTAGCATTGAGTTCTCACTGACAACACTACCATTGGGCTTACAGTCTGTAAAACAAGCATTTTATTAACTTTCTGTGTTAGACACACATAACATAACCTGAAACTATAGACCCAGATACTCTTGCATTCATGTCTTAAGTCTCCACGAATCTCACATATTATTCCAACTCACTGTTTGTTTCAACTATCTAGTCTAAGAAGACACCATCTTCCTCAGCTCCGCTTCCATGTGACTAGGGCCTAAAAGCAGAGTTGCCATATACCAGATTTCTCCTACTCTCCCCGAGCAGAATCAGAAATCTCTCTGCAGTCCCTAAGCTGTAATTATCCCTCCATCAAGCTACTGAATCTTTCTTCTCAAGCCACCCATTGCAAGAGGGTGGAGTAGCTCTACCAGTACATGACAATTTCCTTTTATTTGCTTAGGCTATTAGTATCTTACTATTAAATAAATTTACACCTTTGTTTCATTGTGAAACCCTACTACCCTACTAGGACACAAATTCTAGAGGGCAAAAAAAAATTACAATATGAGAAAATTTAATAATTTTAGTAACATTTAAAGGAGAATCTCAGGTAAATTTATTCCAGGGACCGAACAATACAATGCAGGGGCTTTTTTCTTTTTATTCACAGACCATTCTTAAGGCCTATTTAATAGTTCTGGTATTGTGGTAGTCAGGCACAGGTTTGCACAAGCTAGACTGAAAGCGCCAAGAAACGAAGGACCATTTCAATTTTATGACTATCAGTATAGTACAAAGACATCTTAGGGACACAAAAAACTAGCAGCTACTTATAACTATCAGGCTGTCCAGAAAAAAATCACAGCCATTCCTGAAAACAGTAGGGATAAAATAATGAATTATCAATACATTCCTGTGCAGACAAAAGGTAAGTAAATGGGCATAATTTCACGGTCTTGCCTTTGTTCAGTTCTGTTTAGTCTGCTGCTGGGATTACCCAAAACCTAAATCAAATCCTAATTCTCAACTCCTTCAAAAATACCAAACCTTCATTTAAAAAAAAAACAAACACAGAAGTGAGGGCAGGTTATTCATAATCAAGTAATAAAGAATTAAATCTATTCTTTAACTATTAACACAAGGTAAGCTTCCATTTTTCCTTCCTAAGGCAATGATGCACACAGAATCTATTTCCTGTGACTAATGAGGGTTTTCTGAATGAAAACCACGACAAAATTTCATTTAATCTGCAGCTGCAAAAAAGACATAACAAAACATTAAAAATTACTTAGAAAACAAAGACTATAATCTATTTGGTTTAATGCAAAGATCAATGAGCTATTCAGTAGGGGTATTCTTCTATTCTTCAAAATAGGTAAGAAAGTAACCAGCCTGAGAGCACTTCTAACACACATCCTCAGTACACCCACCCATCTATTGAGACCTCATTTTAATGAAAAAACACTGAACTTGGACATAAAGCTTGAGTACTGTGTTCAGCTTTGGGACCCTTACCACAAGAAAGGCATCAAGGTGCCTTTCGGAACTGGTGAATTGTCTAGACTATAAGTTCTTGTAATATTAGCCTAAATAAATCAAAATAACTGGCTCCTGGTTAAAAACTGCCACTTGCCCTAGCAGCTACCAGGTAAGCGGGAAGCAGAAAACCTATAGTGTTCCATATGCAATGTGCTGTCTACTTTTCTTTCCCCAAGTGATTAAAGGAAAGACCTACAAACAACTAAGTGAGATTTCTAGATATAGAACTTCTCAAAATGATACGACAGTTACCCTAAAACCCCACCCAAAAAGGCGTATTTTCCTTTCAGCAAATAACCAATCTTCCCAAGATGAGTAGATTAGCTTCTAGGGAAGTTCACCTGAGCAATATGAACTATAAAAATCAACTTTAAGTTTCCTAAACAAAGGAAAATAAATGGTATAGCTAATAAAGCACCTGGAAACACCTTTGCCAACATTTTTCCCTAATCTTGCCTAATGCAGGCTGGAGGATGCTGTGGTTAATCCTAATGGAGTCTTACTCCTTCACTAAATGTACAGTTTGCCTTATCGGTGACTGTCTTTTTTTAACTGAAGGTTGTAGCTATGTGGGGGTTGGTCTCTTCTCCCAAGTAACAAGTGATAGAACAGGAGGAAATAATCTCAAATTGTGCCAGGTTTCGACTGGTAGTAGCAAGAATTTCTTCACAGGATTGTCAAGCACTGAAACAGGCTGCCCAGCAAACCGGCTCAGTCATCATCCCTGAGGGTATTCAAAAGATGTGCAGATGAAGCACTTAGGGACTTGGTCTACTGCTGGGCTTGGCAATGCTACATTTATGGTTGGACTTGCTGATCCTAAAGGTACTCTCTGGCCTAAATGATTAATTATAAATGGTTTAAAGAAATACAGAACTATTCTCTCTCACATTTTGGAACTGGAGTGAGTACCAATCACCCAGTCTGTAACAACCCAGTGTGGTATGAACAGAAGACGAACAGCTTTGATTCTACTTCTAGACAGAGCCTTGTAAGGCTGATGAAGAGTCCGGATGCTTTATTGCCACCAGTCTGGAAGGGGCACTGACAAGGGAAATAGACGGCACAAAACTGGCTGAACAGAGCACCTCCCACTATAATGCAGTCTGATGGAGCTTTCCTGTTCCAGATCAAAGTTATCTGAAGCATTTTTTTAGCTGGCTGCCATCCAGATAGTATTCAGACTAGTAGATGCTGGGACTAGCATAGAATTAATGTCATAATGGAAACCTCCACAGACTCACAGGTAGTTTGACTCTGTATGCTCCCATTTTCACACAGGCAGTACCTAAATGAGTACCTAGCCAAGTGCCTAGACCAACTCAGAACAATAAAGCCAGGCAGTTTTCAAGGTGTTGGCATAAAATACATGAACAATTTTTGGGGCGTGTTTTATGCCCCAGTGAAGACTAGTACTCAGCACAGACATTCAGTGTTACTGCTCATTGACTTCAACAGTCTCAGTATGAATTTTTGACTTTCACAATTTTTTAATTATATTATTTAAAGAAGTGGGTGGAGGAGAGTAGAGTAACATCCTGTACAGGCCTGACTAGCTCTATACCCATTGAATGCTGATTTATTTTAAGAATCATGTTTCACAGATGTTACATTGTTCACAACTAAATGAATCCATATATTTTAGGCAACTATTATGCAGATACACTCTAACCAGCAGGAAACACTTTTTTTTTTTTTTCAAATTAACAGCACATATATTTGAACTATATAACAAAGATTATTTCTGTCTTCTGTATTTTTTTTTATTTTGTTCAAAAAGCTTTAAAAGCATTACAGCAGACAGTGTAATTATGTGCAGGTTGACCTCAGCTGGGAGCATAATCCAAAGCTTGATTTAATCACAGAAGAGTCAAGTCATACATTTTCTTTGCTAATACTCCCAAAAGTTTCCGTGTTGCTCCTCTTTTTTTGATGCATTTTATAAAAACATTGAGATATGACATATAAACATTTTTAGATAAAATCAGCCATAAAGATATTTTTCAGTATCTTCCTCAACTCCTTCATACTTCTGAAATAACTACAGAATACCCTATTTTCCTAAAAATTTAGATTGTCAGATGCCTGACAGTATTACTTGCCATTTCCAAGAAGAGTTCTGAAGATATAAATTCAGTTTCACAGGTAAAACTATGAATAGCTGTTGTTGGAGAGAAGAGCAGTACTGCAGAGTAGTTTTTAGATACTCCATCCTTTGTCCCGAGAACAGCCGTCCTAAGAGTAAAATACTAAAGCCTCCTGATGATGCACTGGCAATAGTCCGCAATGAGCTTCACACAGTGAGTTATAAAGAAATAAAGCTACAGAGTACATAAAATCTGTATGCAAAATTTTAGCAACTGAACTTAGAAGGCAACCTTTTTTTGCATCAGAACATGCTCCGAACTGTTTCTCTTTAAACAAACAAAAGAAATCATTGTTTAAAGCAAACACTCCCATATGACCTGACAATAAGCAGGAGTCTCAATTACATGAAATCTTCACTACAGGCAAACTGCTTTTCTCACTCTTACAAACATGTGGTCCTGTACTTAAATGTCACCCATTATAGTTAAAAGATTAAGACTTGCCAGGATATCCAGCTGTTTGCACGATTGCATTGCCATCAATAATCTTTACCTTTGTAGTAAAAAAAGATCAGTTGCATTACTGTAGCAGTTACAGACCAAAGCCTGACTCTCCCACACAGATCTAAAGTACATTTTATTGCTAGGGCAGAAATCATCTAAGAGAACACAAAATCTAGATACAGAGGGAGGATGTCATAAATAAATTAGATAATACTGACTAGCATGGGAAGTGCTGGATCCAGCACTACATCTGTCTAACCTCTTAAGATTCACAAAAGATAAAAACAAGTGAATTCCATACTAACTTATTTGGAAACAACACAGCAATTGACCACCTACTGAGTGCACAAAAAGTGTCCAGTTTTTTTCAAAAGAGGCTTCTGAAGACAGGGACTTGAAGTGTATGCTGATGCACTGCCAAGGATTGTCTGGATTTGGAGAGAGCTTTTTAAATGGCTGTTTAAAGAAGAGCTGAGCTAATTCAACTAAATAAACGAAAAGCACACATAAAACATACATAACAAACAAGCTAAAAGTTCACATATATCCAAAAAAATGAACAGCAAACAAAAGAAAACCCAACAAAGATACTGGAAAGCAAAACACGGAGTGTTTAAAACACAAAAAAGAAAGAAAGAACACTTCCACAAAATGGGTCATCTAGGCCTCTGAGGCTAATATAAAATGAGCCACGTTATTTCCCTTTAAACACTACTTAAACACTCCTTTAATTGCACACAGCGAGCCTGTGTACCTCAGCACTTGTGTGCCGAGAAGTTATGGGTGGGTGGCAAGGGTTTTGTACCAGGGGGCTACAGAAGGGGCATCTGTGAGAAGATGCCAGAAGTGTCCCCATGTCCAACAGAGCTAAAACCAGCGAACTCCAAGATGGACACACCACTGGCCAAGGCCAAATCCATCAGCAACCACAACAGCACCTCTGAGATAACGCATTTAAGATGGGGAAGATTGCTGGCACAACAAGTGAAGACCAGAGAGGAGCAAGAACAGGTGAGAGGAACAACTCTGCACACACCAAGGTCAGTAAAGTAGAACCTGGGGGAGGTTCTCCAAGCAACCAGTGTAAAGATTCCATTGCAGCCTGTGGAAGATGCCGTACTGGAACAGATGGATGGGCCCTGAAGCAAAACATATTTCCAAGAAAGCCAATGCTGGACCAGGCTCCTGGCAACCTGTGGCCCCATAGACAAGGGAGCCTATGCTGGAGAAGTTTTCTGACAGGACCTATGATCTCACGGAAGATAGACTGGAGCAGTCTGCTCCCAAGCACTGCACCCCATGAGATGGACTCACACTGGCTGAAGTCCATGGAGGTCTGTCTGCTGTGGGTGGGTCCCCACGCCAGAGCAGGGGAAGAGCATGAAGAGGAAGAAGTCACAAAGAAAACATATGATGAACTGACCACAACCCAGCCTCCCTTTCCTCCTATGCCATCCAGCGAGAAGATGCAGAGAAATCAGTAGGGAAGTTGGGCCCAGGATGAAATAAGGGGTGGTATGACGATGTTTTATGATTTGGTTTCATTTCTCATTATCAAATTCTGATTTATTGTCAATAGATTAAACTAATTTCCCCAAGCTGATTCTGCTCTGCCAGATCACTCACCAGTTCTGTGTCAGTAACTGGTGAGTGATCTCTTCTTGTCCTTATCTTGACCCTATCATTTTCTCGCCCTATCCAGCTGAGGAGGGGAGTCATAGAGCAGCTCTTGTGGGAACCTGGTGGACAACATCTACCCACCGCAAGAGCGCACCCCAGAAGTGTATGACCAGCACAGATTGCTTGGCCTCTTTTCACTCCTATCAATTATATTCACTTATACTCAGGTTAACAGCTCCTGGACAGCAACAATTACTTTTGCCTAGTTCATTTACACTGCCTACCAAAACACACCTCATTCCAACATACTACCCATAACATAACTCCACAGAAAAGGAAAAGAACCGAAGTAAGAAAAACTGAAGTAGTGTTTTAATGCAGCCAAGTGAGCCAAAACATTACTTCCATGTATGCATCATTACTGAACAATGCAACTTCTCTCCTCCCACACAAAATTCTAAATAGAAATCTCAGCAGAACTGTATGTACATATACAACTTGTTGGAAAATCACAAGGCTCAGGCATAAAGCTGCCAGCTCTGACAACAATGTATGGAACACTAGATCTCTTCTGAAAGCTCAAGAGGGAGATGTCAACAATTAAAAAATACGCCTCTCCTTCCCTGTAAACAAGACAAACATGTAACACCATGTAGGGCTTTCTTTAAGCTTGTACTTGTCTGGTCACCATACCTTACTGTGCAATGTGGCTGTGCCACTCCTGAGTTAGACTGTCATGTCAAATGAGTGTCTATAAATAGCAGGTATTAGTTTGAATTTAGTATATTACTTAGAGTAGTATAGCATAGAAATCACAGCAAACAAGGGCTAACTGCCTCAGAGCACTCATTGTACAGGAGTGCTACGTTTTCCTTTTCCCTCTGGGTACACAGAAATAGGTATTTACATTGTAACATAATTTGATGAATAAAACAGATCTGTTTAGATCTGTATTTCAGAGTTATTATGGCATTTTGGGACTCCTTTCCTTTGGAAAGGGGCAAAATAACTAAAAGATAAAGTCATCAATGAATCACTGGTTGGTTGGAACATGGTAACTGAACAAAAGACTTCTAGGCAACACCTCACCCTGAGGGCTTGGCAAAGAACTTACTTTACACATATCCTAATGAGTTCTAAGTAATTTCTTTTTCTGCAGGTCAGAAGACTGATAATATACATTACATAAGTGTTCACGCTGTGCCATAAAATACTTTAACTTTTGATTCACAGATTCTCTTCTCCTGTGCTTCTGAACTATGCTGTTAGTCAGGAAAAATATACTTAAGAGCATCTTAAAACTGACAACTATCTAAACAAACTAATATTTGCATAAAACAAATACATTTAGTTACCAGGTATTACAGTGCTAGTCTTAATATCTTTCATGAAAGATTTGCAATGTCAGGACACAGGCCTAACCAAATACCTACCTCCAGTAAAGAGTAAGTGTTCTTTTATGAAAGAAGAATATTTGATGGGAAGAGAAAAACAATTAAAGGGGTACAATCAATTTCACTGTGAAGTCAGCTCATGGGAATTAGATTAGCAGCACTGAATTAGTACTCTTAGCAGTTTTACAAAGCATTTGGCATGGTAGCAAATAATTCTCAAATGGTTAAGTCTACTGTTAGACTTTTAAATTCAAAGCAGGTAAAGCATTATGACAATATCAGATTCAAAGTACTTGTGTGGACAAATTTGCTTTTTAAAGCTGACGGAATAGCTTGCTCCTATCAAAAGGAGATTCCACTTCCCATCCCCTCTTGCCTCTCTTCTTCACAGTCTACTCTGGTTCCAAGTTCCTTCTGCTCTCAGGTGCCCTCTTCTCCACTTTACTGGCTTTAGTATTTCTCAGATCCTTCAACAAACTAACTCAGCATCTGGCAGAAAATTACTCTGTAGTCTCTCTTGGAGTAATTTACCAAGATTTATTGAGTTGAATCAGCATACCGCAAGGACAGAGAGGTAGAACAGGAGGAACACAAAGCTGATGGGGGGAGGACAGAAAGTGATAGCATACCCCCGTCAACACTACCAAGCTGATGATCCAGTTCTTCAGCTCCCTTCAACAACACTGCTGATGAACTGCCTTAAAGACCAGGTGACAGCTGAGAGGTAACTCAAATGGCCCTCTGTGTATTCTTTCAATGCTGGTAGAGTTCAGCCTCTACAGCACCTCATACAATGGTGAAATCATGGACAGGCAGGCCTCAGGAAACAGTATTTCCCATCCCTAAAATTTTTAGTTTCCAAGCTCAAATAATGGTAATTTTATTTAAAAGCTGAATAAGTCCATAAAAAGCCCAGTAGAAAGAACATATTTACAGTCCACTATTAATAACAAAAGGTTAAATAAGGTATCAAGACAATCCCTAGATCCCATATCATGCACAGTTTTCCTCCTAACTTAACAGCGGGTACAGTAAATTACAAGCTATTAAAACACGTTCATAACAGAACAGTATATCAGGTAAAAGCAATTTATATTAGCAGCAGGGAAACACAGACTTGTATTCTGTGGTGCTAATTGTTTGGGTTGGTTTTGTTCCTGTTCTTAGGGAGAAATGAATGGGAAAGGATACTCAGTTTAAAAGTTATAGTGAAATAAAATCCATGCATGATAAAGCAGCATTATAAAACACATTTGAAATTATACATACCATTTACCTATTCATGCAACTCTTCCAGAATACCTCCAATACTGCAGGCAGCTTGGGATTTTTTAACCTCCTCCCATATGATTTTTTTTTCTGAATTATACTACTCTGAAGTGACAAAATGACACAATTTAAAATTTGGACATCTGATGACAATGAACAAATAATACATTACTGGAGGCTAAAGAATTTGGGTTCTAAAGCCACAGGGCTATTTACACTGTAGAAAAATTACAATCTTTTAGAAACTTCTGGACCTAATCTACAGATTTTCCCCCTCAAAAGTTTCACAACTTAATTAATACATTAATTTCTTTTTCTTTTCATTTCTTCTTTTTCTTCTTCATTTTTAAAATTTCCCTTCAACATATATAAAACACTTTTAAAGTTCAGGTTTTCTTTAAAAAAAAAGAAAGCCCTAATCAGAACTAGTTATATTTTATGCATGGGGTTCAACTAGAAAACACAGCAAGGTTCCTTCTAACATAATAATCTATGATCCTAAGTTATTGAAAATCTTTTACAATACTCTCTCCCTAAAGTAGCTCAAAACAAGTCATGATGCAATACTGTTATGAGAAAAGTTGTGCTACTATTAATTTTAGATGACCCATGTAAATTGTCTGCAAGTCACCACCAAATGCTAATTGTTTATTTAAATAACATTTTTCAGAAAAAAAACCCCAAACCATCCAGTTTGATCACACCAGTATCACAGCATTTTTCCAAAAGGTCAGAACTACTTGCCTACAAATAAGTGCATTTTGGAAACTATTGTAACAGTAGATAATGAAAATTTTGGGTTGTTTTATGCATTTAAGAAATCAGAAGTACTCAATTTCCTTTTAAACAAAATTTAAACGTTTGGAGAATGACTGACACCTTTCCAGAAGCAAATCCTTAACAAAAAAAGTCCACCAAGTGTTCAGATTTGTCTGAATGGGTAATATTTGTCATTAGTAATCCAAAAAACTCATAGCCATATATTTGATAGTACAAAAATACCACACCCAGAAATAGAATGGAAACCCAGAGATAGGGTCTTACCAACGAAAGGTTCTGAACGGAAAGCTGTATCTGCCAAAATTTTTTTGACTGGTGAGTGGAGTAGTCATGCTGATAGAGTACCGTGTTCTATTTTTATCTACAGTCAATAGCTCCAGATGATCATTTCTACAGCCTAGCTTGCCAGGGAAGCTGTCTTCTCATCAAAACAGATACATATACGTATTGACTAACTCAGTGATGCTCTGTACTCTTAGAGCATCATTTTCCCCCTCCTCCTATCCTATCTTCCTTCCCTCTGTACCATATTTCTGATGAATAGGTTTTCATCTCATGCAAAAATCAAGTTTGGCAGATATATCTTTTGCTGGACTGAGCCCTAACTTCAACTGAATTTCTCTCCAGTAATAGCAATATCCTGGCGCATTGCAATACTGTATTTCTAATAATACTAAAAAGTAAATGTTAAAAGCACATCCTCAAAATCAAAAAATGTAGTCATTTACAAAAATCTCTGCTTCTCAATGCCTTCTTCAGCTTTGTGATAGCAATATTTACCTATGTAAAGCACACAATGCTCCCTGATATTTGTAAACAGTGCCTTGTTATGTTACAGAAAGAAACTTAGAAAGACTAAATTATTAGAGTGAATCTGTTTTAAAATTCAAAACCTGCCTGGGTAATAATACTATGTCAGCCAGAAAAGGAAAGGAAAAAACCATTACTGGCTTAAGAAAGCAGTTTTAAACAGCATTTACCTGAATGGAGGACATTCAATCAAAGAGAAAAAATAATGGTGGAAAAAAATGAGAAAAAATATGCAAGTCAAAGGTAAGCATGAAGAAAGTACAACACAGTATCTTCCCTAAAAGCTAAGAAATGAAGGAAGCTGTGAATCCTGAGTAGCACAATGGGCTACAGAACATATATTACATAGGCTTTTCACAACTCTTCAAAATATTCTGTCATATAAAAATGCTGCAAAAGGTTACCAACAATTAAAAAAAAAAAAAAACAGGAAAATTTATCTCTACATCTACGGACACAAGGCAAATATTGCAAATACCAAATAAATTGATCTCAGCATCAGAATACTCTCCCAAGTAAAAGACATAAATGGATCCCCAATCTTACTTTATGCAGTTAAAAAGACCATATACTGCATTTTCTTTCTTTTTTTCACTCTCCCAGGTATTTGGACAAGGAAATTAATTATGAGACTGGCAAGCTGCTGTCTTTAGTTTCTAAAAATTAAGTCCAGGCTGACTAACTAATACTGCTATATTCTACAGAATACTTTTTATGTAAGTTCTGTCAAGAAAGATCTCATTTTCCAAATTAGTGCCCTTTTCTTTCTGTACATATAAGTTGCCCATGTTTTGAAGAAATGTACATTGTTTTAAGTACTCTGACTTTCAGATACAGCTGCAGTAGCCATTGTCAGCTTGCTCTAGTACTAGCTCAGTACTAGCCAGAGTATCAATATCATGTAGGTGTCTCCTAAGAGCTTGGAGGCTGTTCTACAAAGCATACAGCTGCAGACATATTTTATTTTGGTTAGTACTAACATACAGTACCAGTTCAGCACTTAAACAGCTTATTTACAAAGGATTTAGAATCCAAACAGTGTTACTGGAAACAAGTGTTAACTCCACAAATAATAAGTAGAAAAAAAAAAAGGCATTCCAACAAAAGTAGCTTGGATTTCCCAAATGCCCAACATTAGTCTAAACTCTGTTCTCCTCATGTCAAGAGGAAAAAAAAATGCACAGTATTTTATTTTAATCCTCTGTGTTCCCAACATTCAATCCAAAGTGTTCTGTTCCCTCCTGAAACACCTTACGTATTTTCTAAACCTAACTATTGCAGTTCATGTACAACACTCAGTCATTCCTTCTTCTAGCATCATATAAGGATGTTACACTGGTTTTGATGGGAGCACTGCTGCTGCTAACATTTTTTCTGTGTTACTGGAACACTGAATACTTTTTGTAATGTTTTATATTTACTTTTGCATTATTTTTGAGTCTGATGTTGAAGCTCTCTTTAAATCTCATTGCGCCTAGATGCAGATCACTGAACAGCAACGAGTCACCTCACTTTTGGAAAACTTCCACTTTTGTTACAGTGCCCCACTACCTACCATATAAACATTTACTTTAGAACTGAATGCATATGGCCAAAAACAATGAAATGAAACTCTCCTCATTACTGAGACAATCCTGAATATTATTTATTACTAATATACTAGAACAGCTTCAACAAAACAAAATATTATTGGGTATTATTTACCTTTTTTGATATAAACAGAAATGAATGACAATATTGAAGAAATACATGCGGGAAAATAACAAATGTGAAATTTCATGACATATAACTAAACCAATTCTTTGCCATTTCCTCTAATTTTAAAGCATATGTCTTTCATTCAAAAAAAAAAAAAAGAAAAACTTGCCTACTAAACATGCAAAAGTAATTTAGAAAAAAAATCCATCTGATTAATGAAGGAAATAAGGTGACCAAATAACTTTCCATCAAAAAAAACCCCTACAATTTCTTCTCATACAAGTTGCTACTGTAACAAAATATATTTGTTGTTCCTTAGCCTTTCTAGTTCTTCGAATCAAAAGAAAATTAAGCCAAGCAATGCAAGATAAAGGTTTTCAGGACTATTCTCACACCTAGCAAATACATCACTATACAGGAGATGGAGATTAAAAATAGCAGTAGGTCCTCACTTTCAAGGCAGTCTTAATTCAGCCACTGAAGATAAGATGCTTTCAGAATTATTTCCAAATTTAATCAGGCACTTAACAGTGTTTGAATTTTCATATTAAAAAAAAAAAAAAATCAAAAGAAGACACATAGAGCAGGGATACAAAATGGTCTTTGTCCACCTGCAAACACTAGAATTCATAGATTTTATAAAGCAAAAAGAAAACCAAAGCAAGCTTCCCACTAGTTTTATACCTGGCACTCAAGATCCTATAGACTGTCATCTACCAAATTTCAGTCTACCAGGGCAACTAAGAGTTGTATGGAACAGCAACATTCCCAGGAGCTGAAAAATCAAAGATGCTGAAATAGACATGTAACATACAGATCAGCTTCCCAAAACCTCAACTTACTATGTAAAAGCACACAAGGAAATGTGTCTGAGGCATGACTAAGCCACTCATCCCTCTTGATCACAATTTACACTAACACGACTTTTCATTCAGGAAAAACATTACTACCTTCAGCCTTTTGAGATACGGTACCATTTTTGATATTACTAAACTCACAGAAATTTACAAACGTGTACACTTAGCCTAGAGAAACTCTTCTATATGTAGGAAGAACATAGACAGGAAACAGGCAAGACCAAGAATACAGAGGCAAACATTTTCTGCCTTCTTGACACAAAGTTTAGTGTTTTGGAAATACTGCCGAGGAAGCTGGAATCCCAAACAAGGATTCAACAGTATACTCTCTGTTGAAATAACATGTTTTTATCTTTTAACTGAGAACCTGAGGATTTTTTTCAACAGGTGTAAACTTAATGAACAAGTTTTTACTTTAAATTACTCAACTACTCCAAAATCGATAGTTTTATTTGAAAAAAATAAAAGAAGTGCGATTTCAAAACTGCAAATCAGGCAGAAGAAAGGAATCCCAGGTCACAGAGTTCATCTACTACCATTTTAATTACTCATCTTGGATCTGTTTCTACTTGCAACATTCTTATGGTTTATTAAGGGTCTAAAATTCGGACTGAGATAAAAATTACTATTACAAAAAGCAACAATTACTAACTGCTGTGAAAATAAACTGGTTTGTGTGTAACTTATGGAAAGCAAGGAATGTCCAAGCAGGGGATGCTAAAACAATGAACATGAGGCTTGGTTGCTCACTTGACTTTTCCACCCCAAAGAATACAAATCAATAGAAACTACAAGAATTTTTCGAGTAATAGTCTAACTGCACAGAGGAATTTGTCCTGGGAAATAGAAGAGATATATGAAATAACTATAAACCACAGAGGCACATTTTAGGATGCTAAATCAAGGTCTTGGGGGTTCCACAATTTTACATTAATGAAGTCCCTTTGCATTCCCTCCTAGATACCATTCTGGTTACCAATGCTTCTCAATCACTTCCTCTTGTCCCAAAAAATTCTTGTAAGAGACAAAATTGTTTAAAATTGCTTGGATCCAACATTCCTGCTGTCAGCTGACAGAACTCCAGCACAGATGGAAAGGAAAATTAAGTGTAAGATAAAACATGGATTCAGTAGGTTTTCTTTACACTACAAAAACCTTTACTTCAGGAATACCAAGCAGTGCCCATCACCCACTGCTTCATTTGCTTAGAATTGCAATGACAAAGAGTATCAGCATTTGCTTAAAATAAAGACATTTCCTGTAGACCAAGTAAACCTGTAACAGGTAAGGAAAAGAGATACCTGAGAGCCAAAAGGGAAAAAGAGCAGGTCATTCCATTGGTTTCTTTTCTTAAACATGAACTACCTTTAATTAAAGAAGGATCAACTTACACAACTGACAGAAGCACAGCTGTATTGACTTTAGGTACACCACTAAACTGGTTACCATGGGAAAGGAAGTTTGTACTATAGTCAAATACATACACAGGCTCTGCCATTTTGTCTGCACCAAGTTCAGAACATTAACAGAGAATAAAATTAAGTAGCTTACAGAACCAATTTATTTTTTGCCAATAGTATCGGTACTAACAAAACAGAAATTGAGATTCTCCAAGAAACAAATAGTTCTTGCTCAGTAATTCCTACCTACTGTTTCCTCAAAAACACCACATCCCTCGAGTTAGGTATCGAGTTGCCAAATTCCACGTTTAACAGGAACTCCTCTCATCCTGCACAGCTCCTTACAAAAACGGCTGAATTGAAGGCTAAATCTAATCTAAGCATACACTCCCAAGCATTCATGCAGTCAAAAACACCAATGAAAGACGATATGTTTTCATATTCTGTGGACTAAAACTACTGCTGAATCTTATCAGACTAATTACCAATTGTACACCACACAGCAAGATTTAATTAAGTCCTTTAAATAGACACGGGAAAAAAAAAATTACATACCCTAACACAACAGTTCGGAAATAAACTTTTACCCGGCAATGCTATACTTGGATGTTCTTACTGTGATTACATCATTGATACTACAATTTTCTCATACTCTGTAACTCCAGTCACCAAGGTAAAGCTTGGCCTGAATTCTACAGACTCAAAACTATGCCATGAGAGAGCAAGAAGATACGCTCATACTCCATCATGGAAAAAACAATCACCACCATACATTTTTTAAAATAATATTGGCAGGATATACATCGTAGCTGAAGCAGCCAAACTTGACTTATATCCACAACAAAATTAAGATGATGTTTGCAAAAATAAAGAATAGTGTAACCGGATTCATACTCATAGTCACACCTTGATATATCCGGGTACATTGTGGACCAAGGCCACTGAAGCACAAAAACAAGTGTAGAATTCTCATTTTATACTGGGGAAATCTGGGTCCTCATAAAACTCAGCCCATGAAGAAGAGAAGGTGTAAAGATTCTCACACACCGATGCTAGAAGCTAGTTAAGACAGACTTCCTCAACTACTCTGTCTAAAACAGTACATGGCGTAAGAAAGACATGAAGTGTTCTGAAACATCCAAGTCTTGACAGACAATACCAAGAACAACACAGCAAATACCAATAGGACCAGACATCTTGGGGTTTTTTTAAATCCCAACTCTAGGAACTTCTCAGCCAAACAAAAGCTGTACTTATTCCAACTCCACTGGAAAACATAATCTTGCTATATAAATACCAGATTCAGCACCCAGAGGTATGAACCTCGAATTTTTTGGTCTCAAATGCCTAAACTGTCCTGTCAAAATAAACACCACATGTTGCTGCTCTCATTTAACAGAAAAATTCAGATTCCAACACATCCTGCTGCAAGGCAATGTAAGAACAAAAATATGGGAGCAAGACCTTGCCAAATCCATCGGATATTTATTCACAAACATCTAAATTTCACTGTACAGAAAAAAGGACTGAGCCACACTCAGATGAGCAGGGAAATCTGCACCTCCTTAAATCCTGACCTAGAGACCTTGGAAAGGTTAAGCCTCATTTTCTCACTAAAGAACAGGACAGCAAGAACAACGAAAAGAATGACTAAAAAAAATGTCACAGATTAAACTACATGCGACACTAAGTGGGGACATCTGGATCACGCAGTAGCCTTACCTCCTGGATGCGCCTGCGGGCCCTCTGGAGCACCTCCTCGTACCCCTTCTGTCGCAGCTCACTCAGACTCTCGTAATACTCTTCGGGGTCGTCGGTCTCGGTGAAGAGCACCTGCGAAAGGATCTTCCAGCCACAGGTATCCAAGCTGTGAACCAAGTAACCTTGCAGCTCGTAGCAGAGAGCGTCCATGTCCTGCTCGGACAGTTCTGGCGGTCCGAAGAGCACCGTCCACATGCCCGAGGGCTCCTCGGGGAAGGCAGGCAGGTATGGCTCCAGCTCCGAGTTCACCGAGCACAGCTGCTGGTGCACGGCCCGCAAGTCTTGGAAGGAGAAGAGGCCGGCCCAGCTGCACTCCTCCCCCGCGGGCTCCGCGTCGGGAGCGCCCAGCTCGCCCGCCCGCGGCGGCGAGGGCGGCAGCGACAGCGCGGCGGCCACGTCCTCTTTCCCCAGCTCCAACACTTCGATCTCCTCGGCGGCACCTGCCGCCTCTGGGCCACGCTGCGGCCTCCGGG
>VZRF01003749.1:59339-80832 GCA_013396875.1 Vireo altiloquus | reverse complement strand
GGGGTACGAGAGGGAGGGTGCGCTGCTTCCCCACCGGAGCGACGAGGGAGGAAGGGGGGACGGGAACTGCCTCCTCCCGCTCCCCGCGCGGGACCCGGCGGTCACCAACGCGGACAATGCGCGGCACCCCCGCGCAAGCACCGCGCACGTCACGTGGGGCGGGATCTGTTTACAAGCGGCGGCGCTGCGGCAACTCCGCGCCGGCNCGCCACGCTCGCTCTCCCTCGGTGGGCGTGGCAGGACGGCGCCCCGCCCCTTCCCTCGGAACTCCAACGCGGCCGTTCGCGTATCCCCGCGCTGCGCCGTGCGGAAGGGCCGCTAGGGGGCGGTGCGGAGGGGCTGTGGGGGGACGGTGCCGGGGGGCAGGTGAGAGGGAGGCGTGCGGTGGGAATGGTTCCGTGGTTGTTGCTCGTCTTGGTTCTGACTGGGGATTGAAGCAAAATACTTAAAAGATTAGCTGTCAGGAGCGTCGCACGCAGGCATGCTGTGCAGCAGCAGTTCGCACTCCTGGTTAGCCTGCAAAAGAGTGCAGCTTCTGTGACGAGTCCTAGCAACAAGGGCATGTTCCGAAATAGCTATCTGAGGCTGTTGGGTACTTTAAAACTGCAAGAAACTGCGCTGAGACCTAGCCTTTTGTGCTCACATTGGCCAGTCCTCTTGAGAATTTTCAGTGCCTGCAGTGCTTTCCCAGATTGCCAATTCTATTGGAAAGCACGTAGGTTTCAGTGAGGTTGGACAGACAACTCTCACAAGCTTGCCTGAAGGGAATGATCATTCCCCTGTGATTCCCTCAAGGGAAGCTCTTTCCTGGTGCCTTTGGGATATCCCATTTCTCCTCACGTACAAATGAACAAAAATATTTCTTATTAGAACAAACTCAAAATATCTGCATTAAAAATAAGATTGGTGAACAATATACATTGGCCCATATGGTGGGTTGACCTTGGCTGGATGCCACTTTATCAGTCCCCCTTTTCAACTTTTCTCTCCCCTGACAACAGAGAAGAAGTAAGATGGAAAACAACCAGTAGATTGAGATAAGGTAGTTTACTGAAAAAAAAGCAAAAGTTTGCATCCAAGCTAAGGAAAAAGACAAAGATTTTATTTTTCTGCTTACCAGCAGCAACTGATGTCTGGCCATTCCTGGGAAGCAGGGCTTCAGCACATCTGTTTCATCTTCTGTTTTCCCTTATATCAGGACAAAACCACCAGATTACACAAATCCTATAACATGCTAACAGTATTAATTATTTGTATTAAACAGCTCACTGTAGGGATGAGAAGGACTGCAGGAGCCTGCATAATAAAACCATCCACATCAATCCTGGACAGGAAAAGGGAGATGTATTCCTTCATAATATCCACAAGATAGCTCCCCCAGCCTGGCAAAGCCTTCAGTGTAAGGGCAAAGGAGTCGCTGTTTGTATTAATGTGTTCCCAAACTTGGCAAAATAAAGAGATAAGAAGCTGACAAACTTAGTGTCCTGCAGGGGAGCTTGCTACTTAATAACCACTATAATGATAGCATGCATGATATAAAACCACCATTGTCTCACCCCATATTGGGAGTCAGAAAGAGCAGTGGTGGCTTGACCTTGGCTGGACACCAGGTGCCCACTAAGCGACTTTATCGCTTCCCCTCCTCAGCTGCACAGGAGACAAAATAAGATGGAAGACAACTTGTGGGTTGAGAGCATTTTACTAAAGCAAAAGCAAGATTGCATGCATACAAGCCAAGGAAAAAGACAAAGGGTTTTTTCCCTACACATCAAAAGCGATGTCAAGCCACCTCCTGGGAAGCAGGACTTCAGCACAAGTAGCTATTGCTCTGTAAAGCAAACATAAATAGCAAATGCCTCCTCCTTCTTCCTCCTTTTTCTAGCTTTTACATATTTTATGATATATAAATATCATATGGTATGGAATATCCCTTTGGTCTGTTTGGGTCACCTGGCCTACTTGTGTCCCCTCCCAAGATCTTGCTCACCCCCAGCCTCCTGATGGGGGGGGCAGAATGTTGGGGAGATGGTGCTGGTGCTGTGCCAGTGCTGCCCAGCAGTAGCCAAACACTGGTGTGTTACCAACACCTCTGAAGCTACCAGTGCAAAGCACAGCACTCTGAGGGCTGCTGTAAGGAAAATTAACTTCATCTCAGCTGGACCAAGTGCAGCCCATTGGTGATATTGTTATCCTGCTTCAAATTAGAGGAAGCACCAAGGGAATAAAAAAATTTCATTAGAATTTGCCAGGAAAGCCAGAGTGGGTCACAACATTTTTCTAAAATTGCTGTATTGACTAGCATCCTGTCTTTGGAGGCTGAAGTATTTGAGAAGGGCCTCTGACAGTCCAAACATTCTCTGGACATTAACCAAGCAACCTCATGTGTGCAGGAGAATGGAGGTTACATCTAAAAGTCCTAGCTGTTAGGAAGGAAGGAATTATGGCTCAGCATCCCAAAGATGTACCATATCTCTGTTCTTGAGGTGGCACATTCTGTACATCTTGGATTGCAGCATTCGTTCCTATTAATGTAAATATAGGCATCAGATCAAAGCACCTGTGAAATTATGTAAAAAAGATTTGCTTATACCCCATGCAGAAGCGGTGAAGCAAGCAAGTAAATAATACACTGATGGAGGAAGTACAGTATCTTTCTGTTAAGTGTTCAGGGTGCTCACGGAGTGTCCTTCTATGGAGACATTGAAAACCCACCAGGATGTGTTGCTTGTCCCCTGCTGTAGGTGACCCTGCCTTGACAGGAGGGTTGGCCTAGATAATCTCCAGTAGTCCCTTCCAACCATAACTATTCTGTGATTATGTTATTCTGTTAAACAAACTTTTTGTAGATGAACGTAAGCAGCAGACCAGTTTTGTCTTTTTAATGCACAAAAGAAAATACAATGAAGATGCAGCAATAGATATATCTCCAGGCTTAAGAAAATTTAACATGGATCAAATATTTTTCCTCAGGCAAAGGATGAGAGTCCTAGTATTTCAGGTACATTACTGCAGAGGCTGAGGTCTTCTGGCTGTTTTCAGACTGCAGAGGGGCAAACTGGTATGATTTAAAGCCAGAATTAGGTAAATGTAACATTTAGGAGCTGGCTGAAAGCTAGACCGAAACTTGGCTATAATCAAGTTTCTGATAGGCCTCTTTTCAGGCACAGGAAAGCCATATCATCAGCTCTCAATAGTAATACTTTGCGAAAATTGTACCCTTGCAGAAAAATCTGCAAGGAAATAATAACTTTTAAAAATTACATTATCAGTAAGTATTGAGTAGCCTTCGTAGTAAGTTCTGTATTGCGGGACATCCGTAACTCTTCATTCATAAAAATACATAGTAATCTTTTCAGGTGTTAGTGAATTGTTTTAAGGGTGGTTGAAGGAAATACATCACTGGTTGTTCCTGAATAAACCAGCAAAAAATTAAAACTGCATTTTAAAAGACCTAGATTGCCTTCTGCTTGTGGTGGGGTGTACTGGACCCTTCATCACTAAAAAGAAGTGGGTTTTTTAGCACTCAGTCCACCTGAGTTGTTGATTCACATGCCTTAAAAAGATGACAAGTTTGCAGCAACTGAAAGAACTACTTGGGAGTGTCTCTGAAAAAAACCCAAAGCTTTCTGGAGAGAAGGGGACTGCTGCCATTCTGCTGCTGAGGGCATGACACTTCAGCACATGGAAACTATCATGACTATAGTTTCACTATCATGGAAACTGCATGACTGAGAGGCCTGGTTACCTTACCAAGAGGACTGTTGGAAGTAGCAACAAACTGGATTATTAGGTTTATGGAGCCAAAGCTTTTTGAGAGCCACAAGGATCCTGTCGCTAGTGAGCTGAAATATAAGGTTAGGAATTCAACTGACATTCTATTTCTTTGTAAGAAGTGGGTCAAGTGCCAGAACTTTTAGGGCAGGAAGTACTTTGAGTCATTGCTATCCTGGGGCAGTCTCCAAGTAGTGATATTTAATAAGATCTTGAACTAGTAATCCAGCAGAGAGTAGGTTTGCAAATTTTCAGGAGTTTTCTGCTTTTTCTGCCTTGCAGTATCATCTCCCTGAGCCTCTATTTGCTGGTTGTATCAGTGCGATCTCAGTTCAGGCTGAGATCCTGTTGGGGGAACAGGGCAACTAGAGAATCCAAATCTGGCAGAAAAGATGACCTGCCTAGGCAGATCCACACATAAAATATACAGAACTGAGCTGGCAATGGGGTGAAATCTTATGGAACTGCACATATACTTTTACTTTCACATGTGGGAGGTAGATTAGTAATTGCTGGGTGTAAAAGGTTTGAATAACCTGAACCATTGCAAAGTGATCTCACCTGATGCTGCCTAAACTGTCTTTTGCATGCTGTGGACAGGAATAGAAATATTCCTGTAAGTATTTATACAAGCATTCCATCACCTAGACTGTGATTCCTGCAGCATGCTGCAGGCTGAACTGAAATTATACCCATCTGGATCTGAATCCTTGAACACCTCAGATAAAGTAGCTTTCGTACAAAATGTTCATGAGAAACCAGGCCTCATTTGGGAAGTCTGGTTTAAGGTTTGATCAATTCCAAACACCTGCCGTGGCACCTGCTACAGTCTTGTATTCAGGCAGAATGATTTCTGCCTGAATATAAGACTGTAGAGTCTCGGTTAACCAGTTAACTCAGTTAACACAATTTCTTTTGGCAATTGAGATGAAAGGGGGAGGTAATCCAGTAGTGTGCTTCAATGTACTGTAGCATCAGGACTAGGTTTAGGTGTCCTGAAATTGCTGTTAAGTATTGTGCTAAACATAGCTATGTTGGACAAGCATTTTTAATAGTTTACTATTGATAGTATGATTCGAATTTTAGTATGGGCAAGCCAAATAGCAATGTCTATTTGTTGTTAGCTGGAGTCCTTTTTCTATTTGGCAAAAGTTTTAATAGTGTTTCTGTGATTCTGTTTGTGTGAAGTGAGACAAGGAGCTGGCTGCATACAAGCACTGTTGTCTTTGTGATGCCTTAGCAGCAATTAAACACCCACCCAAAAGTATACTCTTCTAGTAATAGCTATATCTGCACTTGAAATTCTGGAAGCACCCATCCTTAACAGCTTTGATAGAAGAGATTTCAGGTAGTTTGCAAGGACAAGGAATTGCATTGTACAAAAGAACCAGTAGAGCTGCAGGGCCTGTGATAGCCCATGCATTTTATGGAGGAGAACTGTATACTTTGGGTATCTATGCTGGCTCTAAACTGAAGAACCTTTTGCAACCAAGTATTATTGCAGTTGTAGAACATGTGGAGTTATTACTATATGGTAAGCTTTACAAATGTGTGATATACTGAATATGTAATGTAATCTATTGCTTCCGGCTGAGAGGGCACATTTTTTAAGTATAAATCAATTCATTTACTTTAAATGAATGGTTCATAAAAGTAAATCTTCTCTGTTCTAGTCAAACAAATAAGTGCACTGGCAAGATCAGTTTGTCCTTTCAAATAAAAGGCAGAATTCACTTAATATAATGTTGATAATACTCAAGAATCCCTCGTTGTAAGATCAGATGATGCAAAACCCAAAGTTTTTAAAAACTTAAACATGCCATTTAACTAATTTTTACTCTAAGTAATAAGAATTTTACTAAATTGCATTAAATATATCACTAGTCTTTGTGGTAGATAGAAAACATTTTTCAGCAAGAGAGAAAATTGGAATACTCCTTTCTTGGAAGCTGGATGATTTGGGAGTGGTGGTTATTGCAGCTCTTTTAGTGGTTTCCGCAGCAATTTGTCAACTTGTTTGTTTAACAGAAACATTATTCTTACACGGTCTATGCAAGTACATGGTGATACAGAAAATTATCCTGATGACAGAAAGAACAATTAGGAGGTTTGAGAAATACAAAATTTTCTTTAAAACATTTTCTTTTGTCATAAGTGAAAAAATGCAAAAAATATTTCTGGCATTAAAAAAAACCCAACTTTTTGTCATGCTTAATATCTCGTTATTAGAAAAAGATAATTTTATCCAAAAGTTTTCCAAAAGTCTTTTTTTCTTTGAGGGCAAGAGTGAAAAACTCCAGTCATAAGACATTCCTGAGGAATCTCAAAATATTTCTCTATAAAGAAGATGCCTTCTTGGCTCTGAATAGTGTATTGACCTCTGCAGCAATATCAAGACTGTAGTGAAGCCTTGAAAGAGATTACTCAAGGAAAGAGGAAGCAATATGTTTAGCCACATTGGCAATTCAACTCAATCAAGAACATTTGGAACTAGGAAGGGTAGCCACAAACCACAGAACAACCATCAAGTAACAACAGATAAAATACCTACACAAATCTTTAAAAAGGAAATTATAGTTCCTATGGCAGATAATACAGTCAGCTTTTTGATTAATCAGTGGAACGCATGACAAGAGAATAGTTCAGATATTTTCAAGGTGTGATCTCTATCCCTGGAGCCCTGGAGAACTCAGTGGTTCCTGAAGTACTTCACCCAGTGGGAGGGAATCACACTAGGGCAGTTCAAGACCTGCAGCCTTTGGGAGTGATTCAAGTTAGAGAAGTTCATAAAGGACTGTTTCTAATGGGAGGGACCACCATATTGGAGCAGGAGAAGAGTGTGAGGAGGAAGAAGTGGCACAGCAATATGTGTTGAACTGACTGCAGACCCATTCCATGTTCCCCTGTGCTGCTGAAGGGAAAGAGGTAGAAAAAATTACAGTGAAGTTGAGCCCAATAATTAGGGAGGGATGAGAGGAAGGTGTTTTTAGTTTTGCTCTTATTTCTTCTTATCCTGCTGTCATCTGATTGGCAATAAATTAAATTAACATCCCCAAGGTGAGTCTGTTTTATCCATGATGGTAATGGGTGAGTGATCTCTCCTTGTCTGTACCTTGCCCCAAAAGTCTTTCATTGTATTTTCTTCCCCTCCATCAAGGTGAGAAGGGGGAGTGCAAGAGCAACTTTGGTGGCCACCTGGCAGCCAAGATCAACCCACTGCAACCTCTTATCTTTCTCATGTGTAATCCCTGGCATATCCCAATGTTTAAGCTGTTTTTTTCTTTGGTGTGAGGAAGGAAAATAGAGCACTGATGAGTCACTCATATTTCCAGTACATGTCCAGGCCATCTGACCTCTGCAAGATTCTGCAAGGTTTATGCCATTGCACTGTATGCTGGCTGAGATGAGCCTAACAGAATATTGTAAGCACAGCCAATGCTGTCCTTAGGTCACAGTTTGGATTGTAAAATTTCTAAATACTTTTCTCTAAAAGGCCAAGAATATATTGAGTAATGGTCCTAAATTGCTCAATTACACGATTAAGGGGTAAATGTGAAATTTCTAGCCAATACTCAAGAGGTCTTAGCTCAAACCCGGTAAATTTAACTTCAGAAAAATCTGCAGTGATCCAAGAAAGCATCAGAATTCGGTTGCAATGTTTGTGACTTCAAAGCTGTCTTACCAGACAAGGAATTTGATGTTAATCAAGGCAATATCTTCAGGAAATGACAGGGAATTTGTCTTTTCCTGTTCCATTAATCTTTATTGCTTTCTTTATTTTGCTTACAATTCTAAGCAGTATCAATTATACAATGTGATTTATTTTTTTTTTACACTATTTCTTTTTTTACACTATTTTTTTTCACCAAGATATTATAATGTGTATCCTTTTACCCAGCTTTCACACGAGTCAGGGAAGACCGTGAATAATTAGTGATCTTCTTTATTATTTTTTTACCCTCTCAAGGATGTCCAATGCCTTTTAAGTCACTTTCTAGCGTCACCACAGCAACTAGAGTATCTCCAGCCTGTATGTAATGTCACTGCTATTTCAGCTTTACTCTGCTAAATATCCAACATGCTTCTGTTAGAGCTGCCTTTCATATGTTTGTGCAGGGATCAGTCACATCTCTGACTCTAGTATAGATGTACTTAAAGCCTTTGAGGGGGAACATCTTAGAAAATTTGGGTTTGGTTACCACAAGATCACCAGAGTATGCTAAAATAGAGGCAGAGTTGGGACAGAAGCTACAACAGAAAGTAAACACCAATACTGACAAACTTTGGAACACAAAAAATAATAGGCTTCTATAATATTTACTAAACACAGATATTTTCCTATGCATTTGGAAATTATGTTCCCTTGTAAAGCATAAGTCAGCAGGTTAGATTAAAGTTTAAATTTTACCGGCTTTTGAGCAGAAATAGCTACTGTTAGCCATAATGGCTTGGGAGATAAGTGTTCCAGCATTTTGGGATCCGGTGAGATTAGAGACAATTCAAGACAGAGGACAAGCAACCAGGTAAAGAAATACACCTGAGCGAGAAACTCTTGCAGCAAAATTCTCCAGACTACTGTGGGAACACTCCATGCACAAGCACAAACTCTTCTTATGGAGGGAAAGGTCACAACAAAGCTGCTGATGGTGCAGGCAACACTTCCTCTCGAGTGTTTATATCAAAGCATGTCAACATGAGACACCTACATCTAGAAGAACACCTATCCAAAGTGTTCTCCATGCAGCAGAAGGCGGCCTGACATTTAACTTGATTTACCAAAGAAGTTCTCATCCTGATTAAACTTTTCTGGAGAAGTACTGGATAGCATCAGCTGCTGTCTATAGAGACAGCTACACCCACAGCTGCTACATACTTGAGTCTGATCCAGTTACACAGTACAGGAGAAACAGATGGTATCTTCATCTGGTTCCATCTTCAGATAAATTGCCATGTGATCCCACTGCCTGCATGGAGGAAAGCAGAATAGTCCTTCTAAAAAGGAGTACAGATCTTCTGCTGAGGACCCTCCATGCTTCCCAACAGATGGATAAAATCCCTCCTTAAATTTAGATGATTAGACTTTGAAGAGTAGTAAAGTCTGAGAGAGATCATACAGAGCTGTAATTGTTGATTTAAATGCAAGTGTGAAGGGGATAGAGGAGTCTTGATCAACAGTTTGAATAATGTTCAGCATTTGTAGAAGGTGGGTATTTCTTTGACTCTATTACTTTCATGTAATTTCTGGTGAATACGTGGTCTGAAAGAAAGTCAACCTTGTAAAGAAGAAGAATAAGCTTTTATTTTTAGAAAGAAATATTTTCCCCCTCAAGCAGTATCTCAAACTCTGCACAAAAACTCACCTTCTGATTGTGGGCTCTTCAGAATAGAAAAAATGTCCATATCATTACTTTATAAAATAAATGAAACATGGCCTTTTAAACTGAAATTAGAAGGTTACCTATATCAGATGTCATGCTACTGTTCTCTAGCCCATTTAATAAATCTAACTATTTTCAGTTCTTACATTTATGCCTTAGGCAAACAATTTAGTTCTATGAGCAATAGAATGTTCAAAGCTATTTTCTTACAGATTTATGTTCTGTATCCTCAATTCAATGTCCTAACTCACCCAGCACTCCTCAGGGTGCCATCCCATCTGGGTAAGCATAAGTATGTGCTATGAGTCACCTAGAGCTATGTTAATACAGGTACATGTGTCTGCTGACACACGTCAGTCAGCTGATACACAGCATAAGCCGTGCATATAAATATGTATGGTAATGGCTTTTTTTTTAACTTAGAAAAAAATGCATTTACCCATTGACATTTCATCGGTTGAACCAGATGACCTCTTGAGGTCTAATTCAATCCAAATAATTTTGTAACTCAAATTGTAAAAATTAAGTTACTTTTGGATTCTTCAGCACTTAGACTCATCCAATATGAATTATTTTGCAATTCTGACTTATTTGCCAAAGTGAAAGAATTGGCCAGTACATTGAAGTATTATTAGGTGTGAAGTGGCAGGGACATAGAGTAATGGCTGGTGATTGGGTAAGCCTTGTTTTCTCGGATGCCCAGCAGTGGGGTGCAAGACTGGCTTTTCAGTATTGCTAGCTCAGGCTCTGCATCTTATATTACCATGCCTTACTTTCAGCATCTGTTTGGTGAATTTGCTCCATACCTGACATTACTGAAATGAAACCTAATGATTCTATAAGCTATTATACATTCTAACAGCCAGCAGTTTGCTTTTAACATAACATAGTATATGTATTTTAACATGATATAGTATATATAAAAGAATTACATTAAAACCCAATTTTTGTTATGGTATTGTAGATTTGCTTTATGACTGTGGTCTTGTTTCCATTTGCAGGGAAACTGGTCATCCATAGGAATAACTTTTATTAAAGATTTGTCATGTGCTTGTCTTTAATTACCAGCTGACACCTTTCCCAGCCAGTCTTTATTCCTAGAATTACATCGTATGACAAACACATCTTAGCATCCTTTGCTGTTGATGCAAGATCTAAAGAATTCAGAGTTGTTGTTCAAGTTCCTGTTGGTAATTTCTTGTCATCATACCATGGCAAATCTTTTATGTTTTATAATTGTATCAAAGCTGTATTCTGTATGTGTATTCGTTTTGGAGATACTCAAATTGTTATAACCATAGCTGAAAAAAACCCCAGACTAACAATGGTTAAAATGAATGAGGTATGTCTTTTATTAGACAAATATAGTTGGAGAAAAACATGATTTTTAAAAATAATGTTGACTGATACTATCAGTAGCTGTTAAATTCTGTTACTTTCCCTTTAGACTGTCTACAGGATCCTATCTAGTAGTACGGACTTTGGTTTTTTATGATTATGTATTTTATTTGTTGAACACTGAAAGATGGCCCTGTTTCTTTTGCTTGGTAATTCCTTGTTTGTTTACCAACACAGAAAACTCATTTATGCATTGCATTAATCACTCTGTTTCTGCTTATTTAAAATATCACTGGTCCCTCTGTAATTAACAACTGCATTTCTTGTAGTGGCTTCCTGTTTTCTACAAGACTTGATGGACTTTAACCTATTCTGTATTTTGGAAGTTTTCAGTCAAAGCTTTGAATCCATCTGCTGGCAGAAATAGGCCAACTGAAGAACTTCACCAGTTCTAATTCAAGTCAGCTGACTTGTATTCTATTGACATTTTATTGGATATGTCAGGAGTGTTTAACATCTTGAATCAAGAATTTTTATCACCTTATCTTTTGTTTACCTTTGCTCCTGTGAGATACTGATCATTTCTTTCTGGGAACTGATGTTTCCCTGGTGATTAGTAACATCAGTAAGAGGAGACTCCCCACTTGGTGCTTTTGTTTAGCACCCTTCATTTTAATGTCACAAATTGCATTTGGAATTTTCCTCAGTAATCTGAATACTACCAAATCTATTTTATATGGCAATAAAAATGATTTTTTACTGAAGGACCCTATTACTAATTTGTGCAACTTCAGAAACTTCAATGCCATTTCCCTCATTGAAAATTTACCTTCAATGTAGTTGATTTGTAATTCCTTATTACATCTATTTAAGTGTAAGTCTCCACAGTCTCTCAAATCTTCATTGTTATTACACTAATATTGTACAGACATCACACACTTACCTTTACTACTCTGAATTGACTCACTGATTTGAAAGGAGTATCATCCATTCCAAGTGGTATGGCAAATACTCCTGCTATTTCTCTTGGCGTGTTTGCAGTCAGAGCAGGCATTACAAATCAGGGGAAGGGATCTGGGGAAAGGGTGGTTTTGAAAAGGCAGCCTGCAACAGGACCATAGGTGGTGGCAACACACTTCTTTTGTTAAACAGCTACAAAAGCTTAGCTTTAGTGCAATTTGACCACAGCTTTCAAGTGGCTTCTTGAACAGAACTGGCATATAGCTACTTTTCTTGCAGGATCAGGAACTATGTCTGGGAAGGGCCTCAACAGATCAGGCAGAACATCCATTCTCCCAGAACATAATCCACTGCAGGTAACTCGCTTCTCGCCAGGTAACTCTGCAGAAGCCCCTGCCATCTCTTTCCTGATGTGTCCAAACCAGAGATTTCTCAGTCTTGTTAGGTAAACAATTACACCACCAAGTTTTCTTTGTGATGGGAAGATGTTTCCTTGTGTCTGACTTATTTGCCGTCTGCCATTCCAATACTGGATGAAGTGCTTTAACTCTATATTTGGCTGAAATCTGTGATAGAGAATAGTAAATTGAGAGAATGGATGCCTGGGAGCCTGGCATGTATAGAGAATAAATCTTTCCAAGGCAAGTGTCTACTCAAAAGACAATGTAGAGGGGTGCTGTGAAAAAGATTTGAGATGCTGCAGTGGCTGCTGAGGCCAAAAGGGACGGGTAGAGTGGCAGTATAACAATTTATATACCTTAGATGTAAACCAGAATCTTGAAGGCAAGAATATGAACAACTTGAGCTATAAAAAGGCCCTCAGGCCTCATTTTGTGTTGTCTCAGGTTTATATAACCAAAAGTAAAGACTCTGAGTTTTAGCATAAAGAACTGCCTTTTGTTTCAGTAGGGGATGCCAGGAAAGAAACCGCTTCTTGCCTAGGGAGAGCAGAGATGGTTGAGGCTCCTAAAGCAGTAAGAAAGGCGAGTAACCCAGGGAATGGCAGCTAAGCTGTGAAAGGAAGAGTGCTAGGATGAAGAAAATAATGAAGAAACAATGGTACAGTGTTTATAAAGTCCTCTCTGAGGGATGAAGACATGATAGTGGCATCCTGTATTAATTAGAAACTTTAAGCCTATTTTACTGGAACAAATGAGTCAGGAGAGTCAAAGGTATTTATTTATATGATCCACTGCACATGCTAAGCAATTAAGTCTGGCCATTCAGAGACACCCAAACATCTGTCAACAAGCACCCACATGTAAAAAAAATAAAAAAACCCCAGAAGTTTAAACCTTTATTAGCCACACAGAAAAGAAAGCAAGCAGGGGAAGCAGTTGAGGAAGATTTTAACTACATTTCTAACTTCCCTTCTCCATAGCTGCAGTAGTGGCTGTTAATTTTGTTTTGTACTTTATAATAATGGAAACTATTGTATTTGGCAGCCTTTTAGGTGGTATTAAACTGTAGTAACTAATGGTAGTAACTGTTCTTTTTGGATGAAGAAGTAGCTGGAGTTGATGTTATTACTTTTGTGGTAAGAGCCTGAATCTGCCTTCTCAATGATAAATTAGGAGATGCACACACAAAGAGGAAAAGGGGGAAAAAAGCCAAGTTAGAAAATACATCCTCTGTTTCTGCTTTGACTTTCATTTACAGCATTGTTGTTAGAGCAGACACAGTGACTTCAAGATTTGGCTTTTACAAGCATTGAGCTGTTCAAAAGCATTGTTTTACTCTGCCTGTTTTTGACTTGCATCAGTGCTGCCAAAAAGAGTGATCTAAGACTAAATAAGCCGAAGGCATAGCAAGAAGACTAGAATGAAGAAGATGTTGGGGAAGAAAAGAGGCACCAGTGAAAAGATGTGACAGCAGGAATGCAAGTTGTCTTTCTGCAGCTGCATTTGCTGAAGCTAGGGGGGAGCGTCGATCAGCTGGAAGGCAGGAGGGCTCTGCAGAGGGACCTGGACAGACTGGAGAGCTGGGCTGGCTCCAGTGGGATGAGGTTCAACAAGGCCAAGTGCCGGGTCCTGCACTTTGGCCACAACAACCCCCTGCATCGCTACAGGCTGGGGACAGAGTGGCTGGAGAGCAGCCAGGTAGAAAAAGACCTAGGAGTTTGGATCGACAGGAAGCTGAACATGAGCCAGCAGTGTGCCCAGGTGGCCAAGAAGGCCAATGGCATCCTGGCCTGCATCAGGAACAGTGTGGCCAGCAGGACCAGGGAAGTGATTCTGCCCCTGTACTCAGCACTGGTGAGGCCTCACCTGGAGTACTGTGTCCAGTTCTGGGCCCCCCAGTTCAGGAAAGATATTGAGGTGCTGGAGCGGGTCCAGAGAAGAGCAACGAAGCTGGTGAAGGGACTTGAACACAAGTCCGATGAGGAGAGGCTGAGGGAGCTGGGGTTGTTTAGCTTGGAGAAGAGAAGGCTCAGAGGTGACCTCATCGCTCTCTACAACTACCTGAGAGGAGGTTGTAGGCAGGTGGGGGCAGGTCTCTTCTCCCAGGCAGCCAGCAGTAAGACAAGAGGGCATGGCCTCAAGCTGTGCCAGGGGAGGTTTAGGTTAGATATTAGAAAGAAATTCTTTACAGAGAGGGTAATCTGCCATTGGAATGGGCTGCCCAGGGAAGTGGTGGATTCTCCGTCTCTGGAGGTTTTTAAGACAAGGCTGGACGTGGCACTTAGTGCCATGGTATAGCAGCTGTGGTAGTAGTGGATCAACGGTTGGACTTGATGATGTCAGAGGTCCTTTCTAACCTGTATGATTCTATGATTCTATAAGCTGGAGGAAGAGTCAGTACCATGCACACTCCAGGCACTGATCTAGTCAGGATGTTTCTTAGGACTGAGTAAAGCATACTCAGACGGGTCACAGTGGAGGTGCTTTTTTGCCACACAGTCTTTTCATGGTGCTTGGACATGTACCTGGAAATCTTTCTACCTGTAATATTCTCTGACTTGTGTAGATAGTACTGTTTGACAGTTTGCTGAACACAGATGTTTCCTGGCTATTATTTCTCTGTCTGTGCTTCTATCAGAGCAAATGCCTTTGAATATCAGATAATCAGATAATCTGAGCTGCTATTCCTATTACAGTTTGAGAGCCACTCATAACTATTTGAATACCATAATTTTCTGTGCCACTGGCTGTTTTTTCTTTAAAGAACCATTGCACTTTTATTTGAGCTGGAATGGATACAGAGCAAACATCAACTAGTTCTTATGAACCATTGTCTTCCTTACCTTGGGAAGAAACATTAATTTATTACACAACTGTAGAATGGTTTGGGTTGGAAGGGATGTTCAAAACCAACATCCCTCTGCCATTGACAAGGACACCTTCCTCTAGACCATGTTGCTTGAAATCCCATCCAACCTTGGCTTTAAACGTTTAAAGTGATGGGGAATCCTCAACTTCTCTGGCTGTTAAAAAAAAAAAAAAAAAGAGGTTTATTCAGTTTTCTTTTGTTGTATCTCTTTTTAGGACCAAATGACATCTCAGCCTTCCTTTTTTTTACCCAGTGTTGGCATCCTGTGTGGCTGGACTTCCACACAGGATGCCAATTCCTGTGTTTCTCTTAAGCCAGTAGCAAATGTGCTCTTCACCTACATTTAATTATTTTTAATTTCCAATCCCAGTCTACTAAGTAGTTCCAACAGATTGATTGCATATCTTCTTCATACCAACTGAGCTGGACTTTAGTACTTTGAATAACTTGAGATGTTTCTGCTCCTGAGGCCAGGGCCTTGGTGGGAGGCCCAGCCTTTTCACTCTGCTGTAGGAAAAGCCAGATGATTTGTTAGAAAAATATTTGAAAGAAAACCCAAGGACTTTTTTTCAATTTTGTTAATTTTTTTCTTTCAGCTGGAAATAGAAGATGTTTCAGTGACATTACATAGAAATGCAATGAAAATAGGTTTTGTTCTTTTTGTTTCTTTTCTTTCTCAGAGGTCAGAGGAAAATTTTTTAATTTCATTTTGGAAACTTTTAAATAATATAAACATTTTTCTTGTGTAATACTGAGCAGCTTCAAACTTATCTTGCTGGAAAACTATGACTTTGTGAAGTGCAAAGAAGCAATGGGAGCTATTATGCCTTCGATGTAGAAGACAAAAGGATTTTGGGGCCCAAGAGGAATTAATTGGTGCCTATCTATGGGCTAGGGATTGTTTTGTAATTAGATTTTCCACTGCCATGAAAGAAGCGGTTTCTTCAATTAAGACACCTGAAGACATTTTAGCATCTCTGAACTCTATCAACAAGAGCAACTTCAGTCTGGAGGGAAATGGAAGGTGAAGTTGTAGAGGAGCAGGAGACTGCTGGGTGAGAGTCTGTGATGATGGGTTTGTTGTAGACAGATTGGTGACTCAGAAAAGCACTCTAAATAATTTTAGCAGACTGTAGTCAATGATGGAGGTGTGGAGCAAGTTAGGAAAAATAAAGGTTGGAAAATGGATACTCTGTGATGCAAATGTGTTTTCGTGATGCTTCATCTCTACAGTTGTGAAACACAAAGATCCTTGGGGAGGTCACAGTAAATGTGAAAGAGATGTGAAACACAAAAGCTTTCAGAGGCTGCAGCAAGAGGTAAATAGCTTGTTTCACTCCTTCCTTCTGTTCTAATTTCGCTGCTTTTCTTGTCTTCCTAATTTGGTTGCTGCTTTCTTCTTTGTGGTCTATCTCCATCATTTGTCACTTGGCCTCCTTTGAGTGCCCCAATTAAAATCTAACGACACTTTTGGATTGAAAAAAAAAATATTTCCCCTACTACATTTTCCTTAGTGTAATTTGGCATAAAATGTTACTGGTGTATGACAAAATTGAATTGAAATGTTGACCCTATCATGTATTAATAGTTCCAAGTTGACTTCCCACTTGGTTCTGAGTATATACATCATAAAGGTATTTTATTTTCTCATCTTCTTCTTTCAAAAATCACTAACATTTAAATCAAAGCAATAGTTTCTGTGCCTTCATCTTTGATCAGCTCTTTTCTGTGTGCTTTTTTCTTCCATTTTCCTCCATTTTGTAACTGGCACTGCCCTACAGGGGTTGGTTTTGATTTTGATTCACAGTTCCCATGAGATATTTTGATGCCAATGTCAAAGGGGCATAGTTAAAACTTCCGTAAGCTCTTGCAATTACAACAGGGAGTAAAGTAATATTTTTAGTATATTCCAGTATTCAGCATGTACATAACTTTGGGCCACCATCAAAGTGGTGTTTGGAGCAGCACAGATACTCTGAAATACAGTGTAATACATCTGTTAAATCTCTGAGTTGCTTCTTTCTTCTTTTTAAATTGTGGTTGGTTTGGTTTGTTTGTTTGTTTATTTGCTTGCTTTTAAAGGAAATCAAGAAAATTTTGCAATTCATTTGTAGTATATATGTGGTATAGTTTCTTTTTCAACATAGTTATTTCAGTCAGTGACAGCCTGTGCTGTTCTCATTAACACTGTCAGGATGTGTATTCGGTTTGCTTTTGGTAGGCAAGGTGAGGGAGGAGCAGGCAAGACTAAAACATCATGCTGGAGATAGCAATTTGGCTGCTACAGAAGGCAGCAAGGTCTGTTTGAATCAAAACTGAATTATAACCTAATTTTTATTCAATGGTTTTATATAAGCATAAAGTACAGACATAGCTTTGTGTGACTTTCATAAATCAAGTAGTTGAAAACATTCCTTATTTCAATTTCAAAACCATACACCCAAACCCTAGAAATCAAACTATTTGCAGATACATTCCAGATAATCTTCTGATTTTAGTTCCATTTCCTGTACAGCTTCGCAAATTTTCTACCTAAATATTGTTTCACCATTTTGGCATGAATATTTCATCAGTTTGGAAAGTATTTCAGGGTGTTTCCACTAAAAGAAGAAAATGAAGATGCAGCAAGGGGATGCAATTCAAGGACTTTAGATGGTGCAATCCAGGGACTTTGGAGAGGTTGAGCATATTTCTACAAGCGTATTTGAACTCAAGTAACAGAAGCAAATTTCTCTTTTCTCAGTTCCAAGCCTTTTTCAGCACAGACAGCCCAAAAGCTGCTTTGATTTTGTTCACAGTCCTGTTCCTGCCACTCTTTTGCTACCTGTATCTTGCTTTTTTTTGCCAACTGGTTTGTCTGCGTCTGCAGAGATTCCCGTCACTGCTATGTTTGTTAAAAACATCTGTTCACTTGTGTGTGAATGCTTACACACATTCATATACACTGCTCTGCATTCAAATCAATCCCATACATCTGAGCCATTTCCCACACTTGGGGAGATCTCATGGGACCCTACAGTTTAGCGGTTGCCCCACCCTTGGTGGCTTAGTCCTTGTGTGACAGATTTGCTGCTATTTTAGCCATTGCTGAACAACAAGGTCCCTCCAAATTGATTCCTGAAATAGCCTTGACGGAAGATAATTGTTTTGTCAGCAACTTCATCAAAGTGTTGCAATTGCCCACAGATGAAAGACTCATTCACTGGGAACTTAGATGATGGAGAACTACAGATTATTCTTTATGGCAGAATACAGAATATTTCCTATGTTACGAAACCAAGGTTTAGTTCTACTACTAGGATTGATCTTCAGTGACCACTGAATTGTCTAAATAAATGCTATATATTTGAATGATGTTTGTAAGCAGAAATTTCAGGTCAGCTTTTCTCATTTTTCCCATTAGATGTCTAGTGCATTTGGTAATTGTTTTCATTATTTAATTCTGAAGTTTTATTGAGCTACAGGCAGATAGTGCTTATGGACAGAATTAGGACCCAGACTGCCAGTGTGCTACCAGTTTTGCAGACATATAGAGATGGTTACAGTGTGTTGAGACCAAGTGTAGCATTACTTTAAAGTTTGCTGCAGATAGTTCTCCTTTGGTAAACTCTCCCCATTATTTAAGGCTTCAAGAGTCAAAATCTCCTCTGTTAGTTTTTCAGTTTTGTTTTCTGCTGGAATTTTAAATTTTAAAAGGCTAGTTTGTAGGTTCTTCTCGTCTGGATCCCTTATTTGCCAACTTTTATTTATGACACACGTGTAAATTGTGTATAGGGAAGTTTCCTTCCTTAGCACAGAACACTCCTTATGGCTAGATTTATATTTTCCTCTGGCTCTCATATGAAGGAGCACTTTGTCACTGCATCTTATAAGCTAGCTTGAAACTGCTTAGACAAGCAATCATTTAACTATTTTATTTCCAGAGATTTAGCAGTAAATATAAAATGCTTACTAAACCAAGCAAGGATTAGTGATGATTTTTGGTGATGAGCTCTATTCAAGTCATACCAGTAAAATAATCTGTTCCCTTGTGATGTTACTTACCATGGAACAGGCAAAGTTACTTTCCATGTAATGAAATTCTCTATCATGGGTAGGCACCTTGCATTTTACATATTTATTCACGTATTTTTCTTTAGAATTTACATTTTAGCTTCCTGCAAAGAAATGAGCAGGCAGCTTTTAAATTTTAGGTGAGATATGCCTAGGTAATATATATTCTTTTATCTAGTTTCTTTCTAGATTCTGTATTTGAGTGCCACTGAAAAATGTATTCTAGAGTTTTGTTTATTTTTATCAAAGCCAGAAAACTCTGAGGCAGTGAGGGATTTATTTTATGTTCTGTGTCACTGTTTTGTGTTTTCATTGTTGAGATGACAACATGATGATATCAAGTATAGATGGATATTAAGAAAAAGTTTCTTCATTGAGAGGGCTGTCAATCATTGGAACAGGCTGCCCAGGGAAATGGGCCCAGGGAAATGCCTGGAGATCTTTGAAAGATGTGTAGATGTGCTACTTAGGGACATGGTTTAAGGGTGGGCTTGGCAATGCTGGGTTAAAAGTTAGACTCGATGATCTTAAGGGCCTTTTCCAACCTAAATGATTCTATGATTTCCAGGCTGTGTTTATCTAGATCGTTATTTACGTCAAGACTAGTCTATATGTGAGTGTGGGAAATGCAAAAGGATTTTGGATCGCCTTTGTTGCTCCCAGTTCTTACTACCAGTAGAGTGAGTAGAGTATGAAATGTGAGCAGATGCAAGTGAAGCAGCAGAGGGGGAAAAGCTACTACTATCATGTACTGCAGAGCTGCTGTAGAGTCACTGCCTTCTATTACAAACCTCTTCTCTGACAGAGGTGGTGCTTGAGCATTAGCTCTACCCTGGTGAGGTGCCAGGCTATGTCACACTAAAGTAGCATACTTGTAAGAATACTTTTCTTTCCCAGAGTAGTGCGAGAAAGCAAAAGAGAAAAGTCAGAGTGTTATGGCTCTCTGATGATGTGATTCTTTTGCTGGGAATATTAGCTACATACTGCTCCTATTTTGTAGGTTGTGTCAGGGTCGGAACTGTCTTTTGTCTCTTGGAAAAAGAACCCAGCAACTAAGATGAAAACAGATTTTTTTCTAACAGTAAGGGAAATTTTCCAATGGTGGCATCTGGTTCATACTTTCTTAGCAAAGTAAACTGTGCTATGCACAAATCTTGCTGTGTTGACCTAAGGCTTCCGGGGTTCTGACGTGTCGCCAGCAGAGAAGAGTGGTATTTATATGAAGAATTCCAGCTATCTCTGTCCTTTGATCTGTTCCACCTCTCACTGTGGCATAGCCATAGCGTCTCTTCTGTCCTTTCCATAGGAGTAATGATGAAGATGGGATGGGTCCCTATAGCAGCCCTTTACTGACTAAAAATTTCTATACAGGGAAAATTTTTTCCATTAAAAGGGATTCTTCCTGGAACCATACAAACCCAGATGTTGCAATGGCAGAGGAACATATGCTAGTCAGAAATGCGACAGCACTATGGATTATCATAATTTGTTTTCCATGAGTGCTCTCAAAAAGAAAGATTAAATGCTGAAATACATGAGTGAACTCAATGGAGAATTAGGATATTATTGGCATTGGCTCTTTAGTAATTATACTGTTGAACAGAAGGATGCAGGGATGTGAAGACAAATGACTAAGGAAAAAAATTCCTAGATGAATTGTGGTACTTCCTTGTAGGGAGTATTGTCTGGTTCTCCCCCCAAACTTGGGGGATTCAAAATTGTTTCCATCATGCCAACTTCAGAATGATTATTTAATTGTGGAAGAGTCTTAAAATGAACCATGCTGACTGGATGCTTCAGCTGATAGAGATGGCTTAGAAGATATTCAGTTTCCTAAAGTAAAATCTAAACCATCTAACTTTGATTGGAAAGTTTGAATGCATCTTAGGATACACATTAAAAAGAAAAAAAAACCAACTGGGTACTGCTTTTCAACTGTTTCTGCAGCGTTTTAAAATGTATTTGCTACATTTTCTGAAGATTTTTAAGTCTTCAGTCAGGTTCAGTAACAGGCATTACTGTAAAAGATAGCAAAACGGCCCTGAATTCACTTACTGAACTCCCAGTGCTTCAAGGCTGTTTGTACAGGCAGATATTTGTGCCAGCAGTAAGATTCTTGCAGGACTGTGTCCTCAGACAAGAAGTAATATATCAAACAGAATAAAAGGAACCTGTGAAACATAAATGATCTTGCCATATATTTGTTTCTATTGTTTATATAGATGAGGATGTTTGTCGCATCTAAAGGACTACATTTTTGGCTTCAGAACAACAAACCGTTTTATGTATGAGCTGTATGTAATTATACTGAAAACAAACTTTGCTTCAAGAACATTTTTGGCTCCACTGTGCAATAACACAAAGGGCCTTTGTTATGCTTTCATCAGAGTTATTTATGGATTGCAAAGGACTTACTAAAGGACAGTTTCATCTGATGGTATTCATCCACTGACTCAAATTTAAATGTAGTGACTTACATTCATATTAATCATAATTACTAATATGATCAACCAGACAAAGATTTCTGAAACTAGAAATGCAATTGCTCTGCAGATTCAGACCTGGAACAGCAATATGAGGTGGTGTTTCAGATCCAAGGCTTTGAATTTGCCAGAATGGAAAATGCAACAAAAGGCTTTGCATAATTGACATCAATTATAATCATCTTCACTTGAATTGAAAATGAAGCTCTTGGTCTCTTAAACAGAAAAAAAAAAAAAAAA
>VZRF01003749.1:37720-59321 GCA_013396875.1 Vireo altiloquus | reverse complement strand
GTCACAGAGAGCAGAGGGAGCTAACTGGCTTTCAGGAAAAAGGAATCCCAGGGCAAAGTGGGTTTGTGAACATCTGCCAGATGCTCCTATAGGACATTATGAAGCTAGGTAAGCACACTGTGCTTTCCTCTGACATGCCTAAATAGCCATTACATTAAAGGACTACTTTCAGAAATCCTACTTTCCCCAGATTTTTCCTGCCTGACCTGCAGGACTTGGGAAGCATCCAATGACAACTTTCTGTTCTGCTTCAAACTCAGTGTGACCACGGACAAGCTCTTTAGGGCCATTGTCAGACCACTTGCTGTCAGTACAAACCTTTGGTTTTCCAACTACTGTGGCATCTAGCTTTAAGAGTGTGCCACTCCACTCAGCAATTCAGTGCACTATTTATACATGACTGAAAGATCCAGCTTCCAGAAGCACCAGTGGACAAAGTGTTTGTGATAGTGAAGTAAGCTTAAATGAGCCAGTCTGAATGTTGCCCCCGCTCATTGTTTTGCTTTGGCCTCCCAGATGTAAAATAGATGGTCAGTATTTTTTTTACCTCACTGGGTTCCTGTAAAAGTAGACTTTGTAAGAATATGAATCACTGAGGTATTGCAAGAAATTAGGTTATATAAATGTAATCTAATTATATAAGCTTCTTCAGATGAATTGCACTTTCCACCATAGCCTTCTGCTACGTCCTTGTTGTTTATTCATGCTATTAGTTGTTGTAGAGACTAGATGTTATTTCAGATGATGAATCCCAGTCTTATTTTCTTTGCTCAATGAACAATTTTTTTGGGGTCATGCAAACTGCTGGGTCACATTGATTGAATCCATAGTTGCCAACACTGAGTGATCCTAAACATCAGGGCCAGTTTCCTGAAATGCAAAATTTCTCTGCTGTAGCGTCTCTTGTCTTGACATTTCCCAGATCTACCGTGACTTATAGCTAACATCTAACTCAAAGTTTGTTGTCACCCAGGAATTACAACAGACATTGTTTGGATGGAAGGAGGTACTTGTAAGCTCAGGAAAAAAGCAGAACAAATTGGCATTATCATCAAGACACTGTTTACAAACTATTTCTTGGCACCAGACTGTTCTTTTGTATTACTCAAATAGTTAACTGTTATAACTAAATACTAACTTATTCTTAAACAAAAAGAGCAGATTCTAAGCAGGTTCTCCTTGTTCTGCATATTCAATGATGTCGTTCTGTTGTTTCTTTAGAAACCACTGAGGGGCAGCAGGTTTTCACTTGGAAACAGGCTTTCATGTGTAAGGAAATCTGGAGTTGTGAGTATTATATATTTGATTATTTTAATGAATTCCACACATCAGATCACTGAAGGTTTTAACAAAAGTTTCACTGTGTGCTCCTGTAAATGAATGTGATTTTACTTGTTTATGGAATTGATGTATTTTGTCTCCATGAGCAGAAAAAACCTGAAGAACGTCCTATGACGTGTCTGCAAAGCCCCATTTATGGGGCAGGATACCTCTAGGGCTGAATTAATGAGTAAGTCTGTCACATGCACAACACATATTTAGGCACTACTTTTAGAAATGAGGCCAGGATATTAGGACAAAAGAATGAGAAGAGCTTTGTTTTATTAGTTAGTTTTATTACAACTAACAAGCTCACTAATGGAGTAGGCTAGGTTACTCAGAAATCTTTGTATGCTTCAGATATGTAACTAAGCAGATACCCTACTCAAACAAGTCCTGTTCTAGTGAGACTATTAGGCTGTGTCGTGAACTGTAAAGACAGTAGTGAATGTAGTCCATTCTTCTAGTGCCTCTACTGTAGCTAGCTACCTTATGTGACTGTCTATAGGCTTTGATCCTGGCTACCCAGATGTGCTACAGGGACTCGCGCCAGCCCAGAGGAGTGAAGCACTGTGGTCTGTCAGCACTGGATGCTCCCCTGTGTAATCTGCCCAAGTGTTAATAACCCAAGGGAATAGTGATTTAGAACCATGATTTTTTCTGCATATATTAGTGAGAACAGAATAGCCAATCAGGTTTGCAGAGGACTTCTGCATAGCTTATGCATGAAGGTTTGAACCAAGGGCCAAATCATTTTTCAGCCAAATGATTTTCTGCACGGACTTAGAAAAATGCTAGCAATTACTATTTGGGCATACTCCTATGTCATTTCTGTCCTCAGCTGAGAACAACTTCCTCAGCTTTTCAGTAATACATCAGGGCACTCTATGCTAAGTATTCTCGTAAAAATTAAAAGTAAAAATCAAAAGTCTGAGTTGCTATGCTGTTACACCTTGGGCAGTTTGTAACAATTCTATCAAGCATAAATGTAAATAATGAAGAGATTCTTTAATTTACTTCTTTACTTTCATACTCCCTTGCAACCATTCTTCCACAGGATAACATGATGAAAGTGATAAGCTCTTTTAATTTTGTAGCCTAACTGGAATATGCGCTGTCCTGGCCGTGCTCTCACACCTTTGCAATGTTTTATATTCCCACATGTGGGAAGCTGATGGGTAAGAGTCAGGTGCATCATTACGACATACAAGGATTGCTTCATTCCTAGGCAAAACATTTAATCCTGTTTCTGCCCCTTTGTGCCGCGGTATCGCTGTGAATGGAGCATGTACAGCTTCAGGTCTGAAAAAACACCCCAGCAAATTTTCTTTCAGGTCAATGGTGCAAATACTAATTATCTCTAAGAGTCCTGTCTGCCTAGCAGAACCAGCAGAACCAGTCACATTAAACATAGGTGTAGCATTATGAAAGTAGGGTGGAATAACAATGATTTGTCTGAGACAAGAATTCTCACACCTATAGAAGCATTAGGAAAAGCAGTAGAAGGTTTAAAGAATATAGCATCAATTTGCTCTTCAGTTACGAGGCAGTCTTGCCAACATAACAGAGAAATGTCTACCCTTGCAGAAAGCAGTGGTTATAGAGGATATGGCTCTTCATACCTATCAGATCTAAATTCTGCCTGGTTGTGTAGATGCAGTGCTGTACATCATTTAGTATTGCACATGGTGCCTCTTTGCCTCTGTCCTGCCCCTGTTTCAACTTTTCCTTTGTCCCATTCTCTATACTTTAAAATGCTTGTCTACATTGCATGCCATTTGATTTTTTTTAAGATGAGAGCGGACCTAGCCATTTTCAAGGAAAAACTTTTGTCCAGTCAGTCCTTTTATTGAGGAAGTAAAATAAGACTAAAATGTTGCACAATTGGACACTTAATTAGCATTTACAGTTCTTGTAAAGAAGAAACTTCCTTGTTAAGTAGAAAATACAGATGTAATTAGGCCTGTTCTGAAGTTAAATCGAAGTTAACAGCTCTTCTGGTTTCTGTCCGCGTACGCAGATCTGAGAAGCCATTAGAAGGCCCCCCTCCCGAGTGCTGTAGCTGTGCACAGAGCCACCTGGAGGCAGTGTTCATACGGGTTGCTTCAAGCCTGTGCTTGTAAAATACCATTTCCTGAGATTTCGTCATAGAGAAAAAAAATCTGAGCAAAATTATATACTGGATAGCATGATCTTTTAAAAAGCCTTTGCCTTCATAGGGCATATCTGTGATTTTCCATGGATCTGTAATACTGTGATGCCCCTGTGAAGTGCTTTCTTACAAAAAGCTTTGTAGGAAAAGCCAGCAGGATCTTCCATCATGCCAGCTGACATAACTGAGAAGAACATGCAAACTTTCCTCCATGAGGCAGAAAAACACTGCTGCTTGTCCTTAAGTATGGTAGAGTATTTTTATTCTTGTTTTCTTTCTTCGGTGGAACTGACCTATTTTTTGTTTGTTTGCTTGTTTGATTGATTGATTGACTGATTATAAATAAAAACAGATCATGGAACTTCCTTCCCGTGTTACAGGTCCCACTGCATCTCTTTCTTCAATTGCACAGAAACAATAAATTGCAAGTGTTTGCAAATGGCTGCTACAAAACACTCTTGAACCACCCAGTGGCAACTGGTAATGCTTGTAAATCTTTAATTAATGCATGTTTGCTGTTGCTTTGTTAATTGAGGTAAGTCATACTTCTCCCTATTCCAAACATACATTTCTCAATCTGCTTTGAAATTCCTACTCTCCACTCTGATTGCATCAAGTCCTGTTACCCAAATTAGTTTTCCTTTTCAGATATGCAACATTACTAGACACAGAAGTTCTGAGGTGAAGATGACCAAAATATATGGAAAGTCCATCTTCAGATTCCTAATTTTGGGACGTAATTGTTTGCTGTCTGTCATAAATGTGTTGACTTTCGTAGGTCGGTTATACAGTTATAAGATAAATGAGTTGCTTAAGGTTGGGCCTGTTAATTATTTAATTGTAAGTTATGGTTAGTTACGGAGCGCAACGCAATGTACAGGTGTAATGTTTTTGCGTGACCACTAGATGGGGCTGGTAAGGGGTGAATAGGGGAGGAGTTTTCTAGCAAGCTTTCAGCAGGCACAGTGACATCATCCCGAATGTGGATTGGAAGACAGATAAACCAATGAGAAGGACCTTTGAGAAGATGATTGGTCAGGAATGCTCCACCATAGTGAACCAGAGAAGCCCAAATGAGCCAATCAGCATGAGAATCCAGAAATGGACCAATCCTGTCCAAGGATAACCTATAAGAACTGCTCTGGTGATCTGCACAAGGTCTTCCTGTGGTATCTCACCTGACCAAGGGAGCTCCCAGCATCACACATGTGCCGTTCTTCTCTGGCTTCCCATTGTGGGTTCAGGCTTATTACTTTCCAGGTATTTCTATGTCTACCTAATTGAAGGCACCTAGCTCACAGAAGCTCAATTATTATGAGAATTCAAAATGACTTTTGACTCTGTATTTGTCCAGAGGAAGATTTTATTGTCAAAGTTAGACATATTTACTACGTAATCATATTCTTTCTGCATTTTGTCTCTTTCATTACATTTCAACTGATAAATCAACACAGTACTCATATTCACAGATTTTGTGGTGAAGTATGAGATGGTCTGTAGACAAATCATTGTAAGATTTACACAACTGCAGTGGATTAGAACTTCTTTTTCTGGAAAAGCTCCTTCAGCTGTTGTTCAGTTGTTGCTTCTTTCTGTTGCATCAGCTCCTTGGCTCCTTTGGTCACTCCCCAGCCATCTGGCTTTGACATGGAAGGACAATATGGCCTGCCTGAAGCAGGCTTCAGATTCTCCCAGTATTCTTTTCTTGCCCTAAATAAAGAAAAAGAAATTCAGGGGTTTTTTTCTAGCACCTCATAATATTGAAGGAAATGTGGCTTAAATGACAATTGCAAAGGGTCATCTAACTTGTAAAGGGTCATCTAACTTGTAAAGAATGATATTACATTTAGATACAGAAGTATGAATGAAAATATGCAATTAAATGCTACATGCCTAAAAACTATCTTTAAAAGTATCTTTCCACCTTTGAAAGGAATACTGTAAGCTAGCCACCATTAGGAGCTGATTTACAATACTCTTGTCAGTTTTCCCTTTTCATTTTCATGAATTATATTCACAGGAGATCCACTACTTCTCCTTCACCCTTTTCCCTTCTCCTAGATCAGCTTTAATTCTTTGAAATTATTAAACGTAACTAATTATTAAACTAAACATAGAATGTTTACAGTGATATTTAAGATGCCCATACCAGCTAAGCCAGTGTGCTCTGTGGAGCATTGTAAGCCTTTGCAAAAGGTGTGCTGGTTTCCAGGTCAGATATACGTACCTTGCTCTGACCCAGGGTTTGGTATGCATGCTCAGGTTATCGCCCCAGCTGCCATGTTTCTCAGAAGCTTCTGGCAAAAATCCCCTTTCAGGAGCCAACTCCTCAGCTATCGCTCGGATATGATATGGCTCAAATCCACAGCAGCCTCCAATGAAACGAATTCCTAAGTCATAGGCCTTTCTTGCATATTTTTGAATGTCCCATCTGGTTACGATTCTTGGCTCCAGACCTGCAAAGACATTCACATCTTAGGTTTCCACCATGGTCCAGTTGATTTCTATCCCTTTTTTGGTAAGAAATCATGTTGTTGAAACACTTGCACACTGTTTGCAAAAGTGGTTGAAAGTGTAGATGTACGTGTTTGAACCGTCTGACCTAGAATCACAAGGAAAGCTTTGAGATTCTCCAGTGCTCTGCTGGCCTATGCTGGTAAGCATTTTGGCTTTGCAAAACAGCACCAAGCATCTTCTAAAGTTGATCACATGCTTCCCATTCTACCAGACTTCTTAGCTGAAGAACTGGAATATTTTCAGTGTTATGGCTGTATTTCCTAATAAACATTTAATACCTGGGAAATCTGATTACCACACACTACTTTGTGAAAGAAGAAGGTATCTGCCTACCTGCATAGGAATAACCCTGTTCATTATTCCTCAGAAATGCTTATTACACTTTTTTCCATGATCAGATACTGGCAGCCAGTTGTTTCAGCTGGGATCTGTAGCTATTTCTTAGCCCATCCCTTTGTTATAATTCCAGTCATGAGCAGCTTGCTACCTCAAAGCACCTCATTCCTTGTGGAAAGTTCTGTGTGTAGGTTAAGTTAGAATGCAATCTTTATTTTGAACCCTCCTCTGTGCTGCAGGTTGTGTTGAGCATTTTGATGAAATCTGTGAGAGTAGACTTGTGGAAGAAAAGGAATAGAAAGTGAAAAGAGCAAAGAAAAGCACAGCTCAATGAGCTGGAGGCACAAGAGTGGTGTAACTGGAAAGAAAAGAACAGGGACTGAAGAACAAACTTTAAAATAATAAAAACACAGAAATAAAAGAATAAAAATCCTCCCACTTTTTAATGCACATGCACACCTGCAGGACATGAACCAGTATGGTTATCAGGCAAGTGCAGCATCATGACTGTGCACTGAACACTCTGCTGGGCAAAGCAGCTGTGTTTGAAGTAATAAGGTTCCAGCAACACAAAGGAGAGGTAGGACTGAAGAATGTTACTATGTAGAGGTAGGACTGAAGAATGTTACTATGTCCTGTCCCAAAAACACCTGTGCAAGAAGTTGATACAAAGCAGATATCCTCTAAGTCCATAGGGTAGTTAAGAAACAGGCTCAAAAATTAAAAAGCAGAAGGAAGACAATTAAATAAACAGAAAATTATTGGTCTCAGAGGGAAAGACAGGATAAAGGAAAAGTAGGTGGACTAATATTGCATGGAAAACTTGGATTAAGCATTTTAGAAAGCTATTCAAATAAAACCAAGCTTTTTTACAGTGCTGCAGATATGACAGCAGCAGAAGCACAAATTCATTATTTCCTTTTCTTTCGTATATCATTAAAAAGCTAATGCAAAATTTATACAAATGATCAACAGTAAGAATGTATTGTCCACTCAACTTACACTTGTATAAGCAACTCTGTTCAGGGGAAGAGTATAGATTGCTGCCCTGTCTTCTCCATCACCCTGTCACAATCATGTGACCTGATAATTCATCTGATGACAGATGAAGTGGCTAAGACACTATCAATCATATTTGAAAACTTGTGACCAGTGAGTCCAGTGAAGTTCCCAGTGACTGGAGAAGGGGAAGCATAACCCACACTTTAAAAAAGTCAAAAAAGGAAAAGCCAGAGAAATACAGACCAGTCAGTCTTACAATGCCCAGAAAAACCATGGATCAAACTGTGCTGAGGCACGTGGAAAATAAGGATATGATTGGTGGCAGCCGACATGGCTTTACTGAGGGAAAATCCTGCCTATAAATTTGGTGGCATCCTATGATGCGGTTACAGCATTGGTGGAGAAGGGAAGAGCAACTGATGCTACCACCTTCCTGGGCTTTGGCAAAGCATTTGATACTGTCCCACACAACATCCTTGTCTCTAGAGAGACACCTTCCCAAAACTGACTGACATTTTATTTTCCATGTCTGTCAATGCAGTACTTTTTTTGTCTTTATTCAGAATTAAATATCTCTAACTTAACAGTTTTTAATGAGAAAAATTGTAACCTGCTTCTAGATTTGCCCCCTTGATATATCTGCTCTTGAGATAATTGCTTATGCTTTCACTGACCAGGACATTTCCTTCTAAAACATTGTCCTTAGTTAACTGGTGGTATTTCAGAGAAATTGCAGTAACACAGAAGAGAAAACATAGAAAAATGGAAAAAGTTCAACAGAAAAAAAAATACTTCTGGCATCTAGATGCTGGAGTTTGTCAATACAACACACCTGATGCTTTCCTAGAAACTTAGATCTTGTTGCCCTATACAGAGTTTATGTACTCTTTAGATACCTAAATATCTCTTTGTTCTTGCCTTCATGAAAATGGGATAATTTCATCAGTTTAACAATGCTTTACCAAATAGATTAACTGCTGTCAAGCAATCGATTGCTGCTTCTGGGTTTTGAAAACACTCACAGAGCCAGTCTTCACCAATTTATTATTCATGGAAATTCTCAATGCTGAGATGTCACACAGGTTGCTTACAGCACACAATCCAAGAACCATAACAAACTAAAGAGTGGGTCCTTCCATTCAGTTGATTGCCTACTGCATCTGTTTGATTTTTTTTTTCTGCTTGCAATCAGAGGAGCTATATGAAGGAATGAATAGAATAAATGAGTTTCTAACACTTTAAAACATCAGATATTTTCAGGACTCAGACATGTTATTACAATTTAATGAATGCCTCAGGCATATGCTTTATTCTCTTTCCTTCATTTATGTAAAGAGAGGAATTTAAAGAAAAGCAACAAGCTTCCTGAAAATCACATCTACTTCTCAATGTTTTTGCTGCAAATTCAAATTGTGAATGTTTTAATACCATTTATCCTAATCTTGAAAAGAAGGGTGTATGATATCTAAAAATGAAAGAATTTTCTAATCAGCCTTAAAATGTTTAAGCTGATTTTGCCTTGTTAAAGGGATCCTTTACCTCTCACGTGAAAAGAAGCCCTAAATACACAAGGCTTATATACATATTAAAGGGCTGAATCTTTCTGCTTTTGTAGAGCTTCCCCTGAGCATGCATGTGATAGACTTCTCCAAACTGCTAATTTGTTAGCAACATTAAAGGCCCCTTTCTGGTTTCTCTCTAATCTCATGTACATTAGACAGTCATGCTTACAAGACTGAACTATTATGAGTGCAGTAATAATGCTCCTATATCCATTGTACTGCATTGTACATTAAATCCTTTCATGGGTAAGCATAGGCCTTGTGGGATGGATGTCACAACCCAGAATAATGGGGTTTTTTTTAGTACTTTTGCTGCTGTTCTTTGGCCTGTTTACAGCTGTCCTGAACAAGATTCTATAGCATGAGTTAGAACATTTTTAAAATTAATTTAGATTGTGGCATTTTAACTCTTTTAATCATAATTACACATTGAGCATGTGATACTACCTAAGTGTTCTCACTATGTGGATGATCTTTGCTCCAATATTACATTTTAACCTCTCTGGAAAATGCCAGACAGGATAATTAGGATTCATCGTATTGAATAAAAGGACACTTTGCAGTTTCAGCTGTACTATAATCTGAGGGGGAAAAAAAGACAGGAACAATCAATAAAACAAAACTAACCAACCACCACCAGCAAAAAAGATACCCTTGTCTTACCAAAGGGAAATTCTGGAAGATCAATAAACCCCTGCTTTCCACAATCAGGTGTATGGAAGGCAAGTGGCTGAGACATCAGGTGGGCTTTCAGTTTTGCAGCCTGCAAACCCTCTTTCATCAGCCTCACAGTTTCAAGGGAAGTTTCTGGATCAAAATGGCAGTTGACTCCAACTATAGAAGCACCTAGGAGGAGGAAAGTAACTTCAAGTCACAACTCTGCTGGAAGTGGGAGATGAAAGTTCTTAGCCACTGCACTCTAGAAGCAGTACTGTCCATCTTTACATCAGTGTTATGAAAACAAGGCAGCTGTCCTAGAGCCAGGCACAACCCTCCTCAGTTTGATCATTCCATTTACATCTCAGCTGCACTCCTCTTTACCTTCCTAATGATGAATCACATCTTCTACTTATCTACAGATGTTTTTTCTTACCAGTGCTTAATCAGTGAAGCCTGATTATATAGAGCCACACAAACAAATAGGTAGCAGGTTCTTAATAAGTTCTACCTTTGGATTTCAACTGTAACTCAAAAGGAAAAGAGCAGTTCTGAATAGATTGTAAACCCGCGCATCTTCACTCATCATGCCCCTGATTAATTTCTTCTGCCCCTCCCCTTTTCCTGTAAAAAACAGCCTTTGATAGGCAAAATTATTAATTTTTTCATCCTCTTAATTCTCTCATCCTGAGCTTGAACTGTGTGCAAAACCAACACTTCAAAAAACGTAAGTAGAGAGTCAAAGGTGGCTCTGTGCTTGTGATTCTAGAATTTGAGAATGGGTCTGTAATAAAATTTGAGCAGGTTTAGGATTTTGCTGTATTCAGTATCAGTTTTCTCTGGCTATTGCTCCCACCCATTGCATAGTGGTTATCAAGGATTTCATAGCTATATTTCCATATGTTTTTACAAGACTGTTCTAGTAACGTACATATAAAAACTTTCCTATAGAGTTAAAACTTACCAGATATAACTGGGAAGCTACCTGAGATACACATCTATTTATTTCAATAATTAAGGACTTTACTTTGTTCCATACTTTTAAAGGGCACATTAAACAGATTCTTACCAGCCTTTACCAGCTGGACAGCACATTGTCCAGGGGACACTCCATGCATGTCTCCTTCCGGACCAATGCACATCGTAGCTGCAACTGGCTTTCCAGATTCTTTTAGAACTTCAACTGCCCAGACAGCCTCTTCAACATGTTCGAAATACTGAAAGAAATTAAAACTAGGCTATTTTTTTTTTCTCAGCAATGAAATACAAAAATATAAATCCAGACCTCAAAATCACCATCAATACAATTATTTTATTCTTTTCTGATTTATACTAACATAACTCAACTGCGTTTACTGGCCACACAGTTTAAAAAGGAGTTTTAAAAGTGAGTAAAAATAAATTAAAAATAATGACACTTCTGTTTCAGAATAAGAATGCCCATATGGGAGGTTAGTCAAGGATTAGCCAAAGAGCTATTGACAAGTAGAAAAATCATCTTAGGTTGCTTTCCATGTATGGGAAGAAATAAGGATTAGTCAAGATCCCATTAACATTTCTTCTTTGTATCAGTACAGAATTTTACTTGGCTGAGGTAGAAATTGAGATTTCAAAGTCCTATTTTAGAACACCTGCAGATCTTGGTGTGCATTGAGAAAAATATCTGATACTATTGGGAAAAAAGCACAGCAGAAAATTTTAAAGGAGGTAGCAACACGTAGTTATAGTCCCTAAAGTAAACTAGATATCTTCAAAGTTAACACTGTGCCAGTTGAAGGCATGCACTTATTTTTACAAATTTACCTCTGCAATTAGAAAGTCCACATTCTTCTTCATAAAGACATCCAGTTGCTGTCGAAAAGCTGCTTTAACCTCTGTTTTATCCTTGCAGCTCAAGTAAGATGGTGTTTGACTGACTCCTCCAGCCACTAAAGCATCACCTTCATTAGCCACTTCTCTTGCAATGTCACAAGCAGCTTCATTAACTTTTTGGCACTGTGTGAATATAGATTCTGTTAGTTTTATCTTACAGAGGTATTCATATAATTTCAGAGCACTATAAGGACAAAAACAGTCAAAAGTCATAATGGCTTTTTTTGTATTTTTTATAAATTTTAATTAAATTTAATTAAAATTAAATGGATTTTTAAGTAATATTGATTAGGAAGATAAGATTCTTTCAAACAGAAAAAAACATTAGGAAACTAATTTTTTGCCTCCTCTAAGTTAACATATTTTGAAATACTACAAAATATATGACCTTTAATAGATCTTACACAAATAGCCTATAAAACGCAAGTATTTGCTGTGGAGTTTTCTTTGCCTCTTAGAAAAAGAGTTATTTAAATCTAAGCATATGCTTTCATTCTGAAATTTGTGGATGGAAAACAAAATATATGAAAATTTCAAATTTTTTTAAAATGTCTTTTAGTGCTCTGATAATTAAACCCCCCCAACCCCAGATGTAATACTCATACAAGGGTATCTAAGATATTTTTAAAAAGATATCGTTAATTTTGTAATGCTAAAGTTACCAACTTAAATAAAGGGAAAAATATTGTTAACTAATCACCTAGACTGGAAGTCATATTCCTTCTGTATCTAAATTGTGATGACCAGAATAGCTTTTGAAAATGAGGTTAAACTGAGGAAAAAATACTTGGGGAAAAGAATCATTATTTGGGGTATTTAACAAGTATTGATTATAGCAGGTTTCTCCACAGTCCATGGACTATTTCGAATGTACATAGTTTTCTCTCTGAAAGTTTTACATGGCTGCCTCAAAAGACCCAGCTGATTTTTAAGGCTGTTGCTGACAGATTATCTTCCATTTGCACGTTTGGAGACTGAGAGGTGGAACCGTAAATGAGCTAAGTCCTGGAGGGACCTGATTACAGAACTGGCAGGAAATCAATTTTGAAAGGTTTGATGTAATGCATTCCCAATATCAGGTGCTCTCCAGCCTTTACAATTTTGCATGTCTGCAAGAATGAAAGCACAGCTTGTTCCAGAGGCACTGGGTTTCTGGGACTACCACTTCAGACACTTCAGTGCTGCATCTATTGAATGTAAATGGTACAGTATTTCAGGTAAGTTTGGTCATATGATATTTTGGTATAACCTCAATTAAGCCTCAAGTGTTTCTCTAGTGACCAGATATTCACAGATACAGATATTCCTTCCTCCCTGTGCCCTGATGAATTTTCTCTAATATGCTCTTATTTTCTCTAATGATAAAATGTACAGTAGGACCAAAGGAAAAAAATCGGAGAAACCACTCAATGTCAAACCTTCTAGAATAAAAGGAAATATATAAATATTTGGTCTGGAATTCCACCAGACCTTGGGCCTGCATCTAGTAAACACATGCAGCCTCCTAAAATTCCTTTGTGTAGGTGGTAACAAAACACCAACATGGTACTTCTCTTGATGTAACAGAATATTGACTACAGTGTATAGCTCGGATTCTTTTAGTTGCTACTCAATGAAGATACGGTTCTAAAAACCATTTTGTTCTCATTAGCCACTCATTCTTCCCTAGGAGTTGTCACCATTTTTGCAGCTGAGTCATTTCTCTGGATGTTAAAGCATTTTGCTCGCTTTGCATTTAGTACTAAATTCCGTTCATATGAAAATAATATGCCATCTCAAATTCTCATGTAAAATATGTGAGAAACGTCTTAAAATGAAACACTAATACCACTGATCTCTTTATTAGTTCATCTGCTCTTTAGTGCTAAATGCTCTCTGTGCATTTAGTATTCCTTATAATCTTTGTATCAAAACTCCAGTAAACCCATCTCCTCAGATAAAAATACAGAAAAAATACACTGTGGGCATTCTCTTTCCCCTGTTTATCCTTGCCCCATTTTGTCTTTGACTTTGGTTTTGGTTTTTTTGTCACTTCACCTTGCTTTTCCTGCTATTCCAAACTCTGAAATTGCATCCTCTCATTCTCTAGTCCTCATATATAGCCAAAATTGTTTTGACAAACTCGATAATGTCTCTGCTGAACTTTCTGAAATTAATTAACTTATTTTGTATCTCCATCAAAACCGTTTTACTCACACTTATTTTCTCAGCTACATAATTTCCCCTGTTCTCTAGCTTGTCCTCACTGGCATAAAAGGTAAAGGTCTGTAGAACATTGGCTCCAGCTCTGAGGAATTCCCGGTGAAGCTGACGAACTGCAAATTAAGATACAAAGTTATTACTGTGTTATCCCCAAATCCAATATTTATTTATGATATGTAATATTACTGTAAAATAAGTGGCATTGTGTAGAAAACCCATATGAGAAATTAGAAGCATAGAATTTCTTTCTTCTCACTCTCAAAACATTACGTAGAAAATCTCCTTAGTTCTTCTCTGCTAAGAATTACTGAAGATTTCCATTTAATTTATCTGCAGATTCAGTTTTGCCTGCCACCTTGCTTATCCTCTATTTTCTGCAGTCCTTCAGATCTCCTAGATATAGAGCTTTATAGAGATTTTTTATAGTGATTTAGGAAGGGATCACAAATGTCTGACAAAAGAACATGAAAGCATAACAAGGTACACCAGACAAAAGGTTCTTCAAATGAAAAAGCTACCTCATCTTAGCTTCTGTTCTTTCTGAAGAAGAAAACAAGACAGTATCATGGCAACAAATTAAGGGACAAGATAATACTTATATAGAAGAATACAGTGTTTCATTGCCTCCTCTATTTTGCATTTTTGAGTTTTCTCCCCTAACAAAACTTTAAAAGAGACTAGTCAGCCAAAACCAAAGCTCTATTTTGCTAAATACACCCTAAATTAAAAGATGGTTTTTTGCTCCAGAAAAGTGACTCACATCAGAGAGTTAATTCTTCCCATATGTCTGCACATGATGATTTTACTTCATAGACAACACTCCTTTTAAAGGAAAGGTTACCATTACGTTTTATGGACAAATTTCCTACATTAGGGCTTCGGGAAAAGGCTCTGTAATGGCAGTTGTGCCTTTCCGGCTGTAAGCAGTGCACTGCGATAATAATTAAATAATTTCTAGAATGCTACTAATCATGTAAAACAGAGTTAAATGCTCAACAGCTTATAGCAAATACAGGAGTAATTTATTCCCTAGATACTGTACAAGAGACATTTATTACATACACACTTAAGAACACTGCAGTTTCTGTGGCAGACATTTATAAAATTTTCCTGAAGTCCTAGTTTATTACAATTCATTGTCTACAGACACACTTTGTGTCACTAAGAAAATGTGTAAGTTTGCCATGAGAATAAAATTGCTCCCTCATGCTGCAACAAGCACAGCTTTCTACACCAGAGAAGCTCAAGTAGCATTTTGTGTTGCTAGAATCAACCTGCATACATGCAAGATGACTGCTTTCAGTAAAGGATTGATGTAGTGTCCCTTGCTTTTCTCTACTGGTACAGTATTTAATTTCTAGTTGCAGACTTGGGTAACTACACAGTGCTTCTCTTCCTACTACATAGGTAATTTAACACAGTGCTTCTTTGCCCAGCAGTCACATAAACCTTTCCAGGAACATAGGTTGTAGCACAGCTACAGTTCAAAAAGTCCATGGAATCTGCCTCAACTCCTGGGATCAAAATTTCATTCTTACATCTTTATGAGGAGACAAAAATTTGTAGTGCAGGGAATATTCTTTTTCCTACATCATAACAACAGGCTAATGATCCCAAATAAAAGGGTTGTCTCTCTATGTTTCTAGTGTTCTGCATTTTTTATCCTCCTGAATGAGGAAGCATTGATGAAAACTGGTCAGGAAATACAAAAAGGAAAAAAAGATCTACAAATATTTTCACAAATGCTCTATGACATTTTGACAGACCATTCCTAGAAGAATGGCTGGATTTGTGTGAAAAGGGATGGTGATATAAGTAGAAAAATGAAATATAATCGAACACATATGCTTAAGGAACTTCATACCCCAAAATACGAAGTATTTGAATAGGAGACATGGGTTACACTTTGAGGGAAACAATAGTGTTGTAAGTATCAGCCTGAATCTCATTCAACTTCAGGCAAATAGGTTTTATCAGTAGGATACACTGTTGTTTTTATCCACAGCACTATGCACTATCAAAAACCCAAAGCACTCTGTAAATTACTTGTGTGACTTCTAGCATGTTAATGAAATTGTGCTTTTCATTAGCATTTGAGAAATGGGGATAACAATAACATATGAGGCTAAACCATAATTAATAATTTGATGCATTTTAGGAGTCAGGTGTGTAACACCAATTTTTCAATTCAATCTATCATTGAACTTTTCATTGTTCATTGGACAATGGAGTTGGACATTTCATAAAAGACACAGACATAAGCTGTGAGGAGATAGGGGCAATAAGTTCCCATGCATATGGCTCATTACAGAGCAATACGTGATCTGTCTCAGAAGAAAAATTTAGATCTCCTAATTTTTACAATTATCAGCCTGGAAAATCTCCTCTTTTGTAATACGGTTAATGGCCTTGAAATACTTTTTTTTCTTTTAGTATTTGATGCCTTCTCAGAACTTCCTTCCTTTTCCTTTCCTTATAAAGACAAGGAGCTCTGGTAGCTGTATGGTTTTTACACCCACTACCTCAGCCAGTTGCTGCTTGTGTTCTTTTACATCTATTTGCAAAGTAACATGACCCTTGAGCAAGCAGGAGCAAAAAGCAGTAATGAAGAGAAAACAGCCCCACTGCACAAAAATAAATGTACACATTTACCCTGAAGTATGTATTTATAAATAGCCTATAAGATGTGCAGAGTATCATGGGCTTTTGAGGTGCAAAAATAACAAGCAGAGGGGAAATGAAGAGCATGGGACAAGTGCTATGAGTTGTATGACAGCACATGCAGGGGCAAACAAAAGTAGATGTGGAGAGAAATAGAGAGACGATGAAATATCTGTTTGGGAGATGAGAGTCAGCAAATTAGGTCAGCAATCCTTAAACCTTTGTTGGAGCTCTGCATTATCTAAAGCTGCCCATAACCCTAAATTAGGGATGCTAAGTGACACATAAGTGACATTTGAAGGCTAAGAAGATTAGGCTGAAGAAATAGGTAAAGTGTACAAAATTATATAACGGAGAGAACTAAAATATCTCTCCTTCCCTTCCTCTTCCTTCTTTTCCTGTACAGAAGAGAAAAACTAATTTGGAATGGCAAAAACTTAGAACAAAGAAATTTTTTCCCCCAGGATATTCTGAATTGGCTTGTGGGATTAACTGCGCATCATATTACTAGGGCAAATGCTTTCTTGTAATGAAGCATACATAAATAGATAATACCATCTGCTTCTGCACTATTTATGCAAAACACTATAATCTACACTGGAAGGCATAGAATGGTTGTTAATTTTTTCTCTGTCCACTTTAAGAGAGTTACTCCATTAAATGTTTATGGCAATTTTTAGGTTTATAATTTCCCATTTTACAGTGGAGCCAGAAATATTCCCATTATGAAGTTTATTAAAAACTGCCATTTCTCTGAAAGAATTAATAAAAACCTATTTTAGTCAATAAATAAAAATTAATAACTAGAACAAAACAAAACAGATACTTAATTGCAGAATTCTTTTTCATGAGATATTTTAAATGACAAGCTTTAAATGATCAGCTCAAGGACAGACTGGACAAATCTGCAACAGAGAAATCATTGAATTTTATTAAACACAAATATAACCACATCTGCATCAAAAAGTCCCTGGGATGCAAGTTATTGAAAACTGAAAGAGCACTCTGAAAGAGGTATCACTAGATGTTTGCACTATTCATATTCTTACCTAGGCAACTTCTTCTGGCCAGCGTTAGTGCAAGTAAAAGGGGTAAGATGAGCAGTTTTTACACTGTTCTTAATGTAACTCTACAGTGTCAAGGAACACTTGTATTTAAAAACCAACTACAAGTTCCTATAAATAAATATTTATTATTTAGCCAACCATGTTTACATTCACTACAGGAGTATCATTTCCCAGTAAAACTGACCTGCTTCTGGGTGTTCTACAGTTGCTTCGGGAGTCCAAGGCCCAGCTTTTACATATCCCCTCTTTTCAAGAGCAAAGACAAATCCCCCATCTCCAATCACAATCTCTCCAGCATCCAAGCGTTCTAGAATACCCTGAAGAAAGCAGGAGGGTAGGTTAACGCCTACAGTTCTTCATTTTGTGGCCTTCCTTTGTTGCCATTTTCTGTATTTGCGAGGCAGACATAAATATCTGTGAGCTAGCAGATACACTTTTGCCACAATAATAAAAAGTAATAAATTTCCTTTTTGAAATTCTAATTAAAGAATGGTAGATGTGCTCTTTTGCAGCCTAAGGCTTTAATATTATGTGTAAGACTTCTCATTAGTCAGTTATATTGTATTCCAGAGATACTGTTCCCAGAACTGTAAGTCAATGGTCCAATTCCATTCCTATGAAAATAATATGCCATCTCAAATTCTCCTGTAAAATACATGAGAAACTTCTTAAAATAAATGCTTGTACCACTGATCTCTTTATTAGTTCATCTGCTCTTTAGCTTCCAATGGCACCTTGCAGAGCCTTTCCATACCACAAGCAGCTTGTGACACCAGATGGCACAACAGGCATCACAGAAAAGTAAGCATGCAGCAGTTTGCTACTAAATAAGATGCATCTCAGAAAGCTGACTTGCAGTTTCTGACAGTCTTTTCACCGGCCTGGGTTTGCTTACCCAGATTTACAAAATGAAAGAAAATTTTGTTTGTTCTGTACAGCCCCAAAGTGTCTTAGAGTGCCAAGTCAGAAACCTTACAGCACCCTGTGATTAACCTTGTTTCTGCCTTGAACTCCACACTAATATAAGGAAAGTGTAAATTATTTTGTCAAACTGAAAAACATGAGACCATATATTGGTTTCTCCTAAAATACACTACATTTTTATTCCTTTCATTGTTTCATTGACTTGTTCAAAATTTCTAAGAAGTACCTAGCTATTAGAGTAGGATTAATTTCTACTATTGGATGGCAACCATAATTCTACTCATATTAAAAAGTGGTTGAATGAAGACTACATATACACAGGTAGCAGGTACAGGATAAGAATTAATCAAAGGTAAGACTGAACTATCCATCCATAATTTTCTTGATGGCACTGGCATTTCAATATAATTTTGAGGGAGTAGGAAAAAGTAAAGCCTTATGGACATAGAGTTGAGTGTGATTTTCATGCTGAGTGGAAGGTTTTTTTAACAATTACCTTTCAAACTAATTATCTTTCTTGATAATTTTCTTTTCATTAATACAATTATCTCATGCCCTATATCCAGCAAAGACAAACACTTCTGACATCTCAGCATTCTGTCCTTTAGGCAGAATGAGGGTATGCCTTTCCAAGAGTGAGGAGCACTGTGCCAGCTGTGCCAGTTTCAGTACCAAGCACAGCAATGTAAGGCTCCTTGGAGGCTGCAAAGCCTGGCTGAGAGCGTCACCTACTTTGGCTGAGGCACTGACATGGCAGGACTCGTCTTTACTGTGCTGCTGTGCAGAGCTTTGCCAAGTGTTGGCCTGCAAATCTCTGCATCAGGTTCCATTGTACACTGTGGACTTGCCAAAAATATTGACCCGATTAACTCTGAAACTTTAACAAAGTGTGCAATTTTTTTGTCTTTGTTTCCACAGAACCAGGGAGAAACAATTTTAGTAATTTAGTAAATATCAGGAGGTTTTGTAAAGATTGTGCTTGCAATGAACTTAACTTTCATTTGTAAGAGAATGCCTCAAATGGAGCCAGAGAAAAGCTCACTGGTTGAGTCCCCGCTTCCTCTGTCTGCCAAAGAATCTTTTGTAGATGAAGCCTGCTCCAGAAATTTAATATGCAAAGAACAGGCATGCAGAGGAAAAAAAAAATCTTTAACATACAGGCAGCCTCAGCTGTTGCTTGTTGACTGAACAGTAAGTAATGGACACAAATTGTCATCATATATAGGTATTATATTTATTGTTGTATGTATGTATCTAAATGTTCTACAACAGAATTTTCTTCTGACAAGTCACTTGGATTTAACAGCAGTTTTTGTCCAAAGCTGTGGGTTTTTTGAAGTACATTTTAGTATAATCTTCACTTTTGACACACAGAAGCAACATAAGCCATGTTTGAATAGACCATGGCACCTTAATATATTGTGATATATTAAGCCTAGCATCAGGGTATCTAATGGCAGGGGGGATAAATATAAAGCACAAAATTCTTAATAAAAACTTAGTTTGTCAGTTCATGCTGGATTCAAATGGAAATTACCTTTTTGCAAACTTTATTATAAGTCTGATATCTTCTCTTCACACCATTTTTAGTTTATATACTGTGCAAAATACCACTGATTTAACCAGCATATAGCTAACTGAAGTTCAGCATCTACACTGTTTTGTTCAGAGACCTACAGCTGTGCACTCACATCTAATCCAGATCATAATTGTACTGCCAGGTGATCTGATAGAAGACAAATCTGGTATTAAATTACAAGAAACAGTATACGTAAAAAACTATCCAAGGCTATTTTGAGCTGTCATTTTGCTGCTTTACTGTTGCTACTATGAATGAAGTTGCACCACATGGTCCATACAACTATACATGGAGAAAGTGAGTGCAAATGCCTCTATGAAAATATTCCTACTACCATCTTCAGGAGTGTAACTGTACTGTGTAAGTGAAAAGCCTGCTTGATCACCTTGTAACCTCCCTTTTCATAAGTGGTGAGAAAATAAATCTTGAAACAATCATTCAGATCTCAAGCCCTCAAGAGAAGTCCACTGTTTGAAGGGGGAATTTAAGACAGTTTTCTTCTGCTAGGTGTTGAAATTAGGTGGTATATGCCAAAATATAAAAAGCAGAACAAATACCCCTCACCTTCCTTTCTAACCAATCCACCTGGAAGATGCAGGAAGAGCTCATAGACTTCTTCTCATATCTTTCTGTTCTTTTGCTCTGGACTGATACACTACACATTAAAATGAGTAAACATTCTGAGCAAGATGTGCCCTATTAATGGCAATAGTGTTCTTTAAACAAAAGACAGAAGATGTGATTCTGCTGACCTTTTCAAGCAATAGTGCAGGGTACCAGTTCTGATGTATGTCAGAGAGTTTGACTTAGATATTGCTCATAGCTGTGCCTTAATGGCCTGAATGGCTGGTGCCTGGATAACTTTTTATACTGGCTTATTTCTTTACCTAAATGGGGGAGCAGTGGCCATACATGCATTGGAGTCTGGGCTGATATTATAAACGCCACTGATATCCAGTGATATTGATCAAGGGGTGAGCAACCTGGACCTTTTAAATAGAGTGGTCAGGATGCTGGAGTCAGAAATCTTATGCAATAACAGTTTATCCTTAAAATATTTACGACTTTACTTTGAAATGTGTTGCGAGTCCTGCTTAATTCGCGTATCACATAATATTAAGGTACAATGTTTTGTACTGTGGTGAGTCCACTCTATGTGTTCAGAGAAACAAAGATTCTCAGGGCTGCGACTGCGTTAAGATCAATCTAATTTATCTATTTCATACACCCAAATATCTTTAACGTCTCGATGCTGAACAGGTAAAATTATTATTATGGCTGTATTTTAGGTTTTCACAAGGTCACCTTACCTGCAGAGATACCGAGTACCTTAATAGGAGGTTAACCAGTGCGGGTCGCGGGTCGTGCGAGTCAAGCAGCAGCTGCCCTGAAGAGCCGGCGGACAAGACCCCGCGGGGGCGGGAGAGGCGGCCGGGAGCTCTGCCCTGTGCCAGGCTCCCGGCGCGGGGCTGCACCCCGCCCTGCCCTGTCCCGCTGAGGCAGCGCCCGCCCGGGAGGGGACCGCGGCGAGGACACCGCTCCGGTGCCCGCGGGGAGCAGCGGCCGTGTCTGCGCGAGGGAGGGAGACAGGAGATTTACCCTTTTGCCCTGTTTCGTGGTCTTCCTGATCGGCAGCATCTTCCTGGCCCAGGGACGCTGGCTGCCCGGCTATGCCCCGACGGCTCGGCTCGGCTCGGCGCGAAGCTCAGCTCGCCGGGCTCTCCGGCCGCACGTTTATAGCCCGAGGAGG
>VZRF01003749.1:0-37438 GCA_013396875.1 Vireo altiloquus | reverse complement strand
CGGGCCGGGCGGGGGACGCGGGCAGAGGGGCCGGTCGCGGTCGCGGCCGTCTGCGCGTGGCTCCGCGCCCCCGAAGGCGCGGCTCTCGTGCTCCTGCTGTCGGGGATGCGCAGAAAAGGCGGCGGTGAGGGGAGCCAGCCCCGGCTGCTGGCCTGCGGCTCTCCACCACCGACCGGCCGGCCGGGGTACCTGTGGCCGGCAGGTGCCTCTCTGCTCCTCGCGTTGCTACGCCAAAGCTAGAACCAGCCCGGGGTGCGTTGCTGACCTGGTGTAGAGAGGTCCCTTCCGTTGTCTTCTGGGCCATACCGATGAGCAAATAATCATCGGTTTTAACTGGCACGATCAAACATCTGGGTGAACTGTGTAGTTCACCGGGAAGGTGCACCCCGGATTCTTGCCAGGCTCCTTGGCAAAGGTTTGAAAAATGCTGAAAGGCAGTTGAGGATCGATATCAAATCCATGGCATAAAAGAAGAATGAGAAAAGTCTTGATGCTTGACCTTGATTACCACGTGCCTCAAAATTTAGTAGAAGAGCTGGTGCAAGTGTTGCACATCCGGCTGTTAAACAGCTTGCTGTTAACTTCAAAAATTAATATGTAATCAGAAAAAAGAACACGTGCAAGTATGTGGTGCACTAAAGACAGAAAACCTGTGATATCCTGTACTTCCACTTATTTTACTTTTTATTCGTCACCATCTAGTGCATAAACATGGTGCATATTCCTCCTGCAATTGCATTTAAGATGTCATAAGATGTCCATTTATAAAACATAAAACTAGTTGCTTTTATTTCTGAGTGGAAGAGGTAGAAGACTAGTTATACATTAGAAGGTCTGTTGCCAGAGAAGTTGAAAATGTACGAGGAGATGAGAGATAAATTGAGTCTGTCTGAGAGTAAAATTAACTGTCCTGAAGGGAAAGATACTGTGGTTTCATGGTAGTCTGTACTGCTAGTGTAATACTGTGTCCTACCCTGTATCACATCCAAAAAAAATTACTTTTTAAAATTTTGTGATAAATTTCATATGTAGCTTGCCACTTGGCTGTGGATGAGGCAATAGAGAGGAGCTGGCTTGCAGAAGAATAGGGCTGCTTATGGCAGCAGTTCTGGTTTATGCCAGCCTAAAGTAGTTGTGAAAGTACAGCGTGGAGTAGCAGGTGTGAGCCATTGAAAAAAACGTGTTTCTGTAATGTTTTGTCTTAAGTAAAGTAGGACATAGCTCTGGGATTGGCTCAGTTGTTTAGAGGATGGTGCAAATAACAAGAAGGTTGTTAATTCAATCTCTTCATGGGCCATTTACTTAAAAGCTGGACTCGATGATCATTGTCGGTACCTTCCAGCTCAAAATGTTCTGTGAATCTGAACATGTCAAAATAGACAGAACGTGAAAGTAAGTACCAAGCCTCATTCTTCATGAACATGTATATTGATGCAGTCTACTGACATTGGTTTTAGAAATTTATTAAGGAGCCTTACTGAGTAGACTTTTTTAAAGACTTTTTGTTGCATGTACTACAGCATTTTGGAAAAGTCAGGTTTTGACACTGTCATTTCAGGCATTGGCTTCTTTTTGAGAAATAGAAGCTATATATAAAAGTATATTGGATAAATAATATTCAAAGTTGCAATTAGAAGCAAACCCATTTTGTTGTTGTTTTCTTTTTTTATTACTACTGTTTACCTAGATGACCCTCAAAGAGCATTTACTTTAAAAGTGGATATGAGTGAATAGGTTAGATTTTTAGGCAGGTGTGTAAACTCCCAAGCAGAAACCCACTTTATTATGGTTGAAGCAGTAAACAAAAGAGATGGGAAAAAGTGCAATTGCGTTTTTGTAATTGTCTATAATTATATTTTATTTCTTTTTCAGTAAAGAAACGTCATCTCCTTCCTTAGGGAAAGACAGAGCAGACATAGTGATCATCGGAGGTGGTTGTGTTGGTGTGAGTCTAGCCTATCACTTGGCTAAAGCTGGCTTGAAGGATGTTGTTCTGCTAGAAAAATCTGAGCTCACTGCAGGATCTACCTGGCATGCAGTAAGAAATGTTTTGTTCATCTCTCATATTAAGAGCAGTTTGTGTATATGGTGGTGGTGGAAATTCCATTACCTTTTTATTCCCCGGCTTTCCTTCCTGCCCCTGCTGACATTACATAAAATCTTGGAGGACCAAGGTAACAAATGTACACTGTGAGATTTTAAAGCCTGAATATTTGTCTGCATTCTAAGGGAAGGAACTAAAACAACGTGCATGTAATAATGTCAGGATAGAAACACCTCCTCGAATGTTAAGCACATGGTCATAGTGGTGCATAACACGCATTTATGTAATTATGTATTTTCTGCATCTATATCTGGAGTAGATAATGTAACAAAATAAATAAAGCTTGCCACAATAATACAATAATAGATGCTTTTTCCATTCATTTCCAGCTATTCTTAAGTGAAATTGGGAAATTGTTATCCATGTGTGTAGCAATACAAAAGAGCAGAAACCCAACAATTTGATGTCTCTAGATCTACTCTGTTAATACAGTAGAGCATTTATGCAATACTTTATCTTTCAGGGACAAATTAAGGGTGACTCACATGTATTATATTTTATATGTATTCTCATATGTCTCCCAAAGGAGGAAGTCTGAAGTCTGAAATGCTTCATCTTAGTGCAGATGTTTTGTGTGTTGGGGGCTTTTTGAGAGAACAATTGTAAAAATTGAAATTTAAAAAACCTCACTTCCTGCAGTGTGTAAGTTGTATATTTCATTTTACTTGCTTTGCAATAAACAAAGCAAAAGAAAATATACTGTATGTAGTAAGAAGAAACAACATTCAGTAATTGTGTGTCTTTTAGACAGTCGTACAGTTTGGCAGAGCGACACCATGGAAAGTGTCAGATCAGGCATCTTGTGTATTGAATCATAACTACAAAATACTCAAAGAGTACTTTGGCTTAAGTGGAGGAGTGGGACATAGACAATTCTATTTACCCAATGCATGTACAAAACAATATGTTTGTAAAAACCAATAAAAATTCCCTAGTTGAGTAAGGAGCCACAATCATGAATCAGGTGTTGTTACTGAGCGTGTGCTTTGTTGTTGTTACACTTGCTCACCCTAACTTATTGCTCATAACAGTGTTAAAGCAACTCTGCCTTCAGTACTATTGCCCACACTTCTTAGTGTGTACAGCATTGGACCCCTGAGTGAGACTCAGTTTCAAAGGTAAGGAGGGACTGGAGCTCAGCAGAGAAAATGCCTGCACTAAGGCAATTGAGAGGGCTGTCCCGTGATACCTGTTAGAACAGAATTTGATGCAATTAACATAACAAGACACCTAGTTATAGGCCATGTAAAAATGGATAACTACCTGGTATACTGTCTCTTTTCATTGAACTCAGTATTAGAGGACTTTGTCTGAAGATGAAAAAGATGCTAAGTCAGTTTCAGATGATTAGAAAGATCAAAACTGTGACCATGAGTTCCTTGTTATACTAGATACTGTGTATGTATCAGTGTTTTCCTCACAGTGATACAGTGCTAGATAGAGGTGACAATTACGCATACTGTTAAGACGTGAAATGGCACGTAGCACATTGTCTGCAGCCACAAATGTTGAAAGTCCGGCACAGATGTTGCTGCGCTATACCACATTTTACCTCTTTCACCGTCCAGGAAGTCCTGCCAGAGCTCAGGATCAGGTTTCAGGTAGATCGTATTCCTGCTGGTGTTGTGCCAAAACTTTTTTCCATTTCTTGGGTCTGAGATAAGTTTGGCTGAGTTTCATGTGTGCTATTAAAACAGCACAACAAGTATGCACATTTTTATATTACCAGTTATGGAAAGGTATAACAGAACAAGTTATTATATGTTATATTATACTTTGTCTTGCAACAAAGTTGATTTTGCTGCTGACAGTAAAGCACAGCACAAGACAAATAATGACTTGTTACAATTTGGTCAAACTTGCAAGAAGAATTTGGTATATAACAGTGTTGATAACATTTTCCTCCAGAAAGCTAATTTAATAATGGCATTAGTATAAAATCTGAAACTGATTGAAATAGAACAAAACTATACATAAACATTTCAAAATTTAAAAATTTCAACTATAAAAATGCTTTAAAGTCTTTGTGTCAATTCTCACAGCAAAGTGGCCATTTTTTAAATTATTTTTCCAGATCATGTTTACCTACAATAACAAAATCTCTTAGAAAAATAGAGTAAAGCCTGGAGCAAGTCTCCTTCAACTACAAGAATGGCTCACTCTGAAATTCAGGAAAACATATAGACACATTGGAAAGCCAGCTGAGCCGGAGTGAGTTCATGACAGCGTTCCAGAAAAAACCTGGAGTATACGGGAGATATAACAGGAAAAAGCTGCAAATGGGACAATTTAAAAAAGTTACCTGAGCGTATGAAGGGAATATTAGGAAAGCCAAATCTCAACTATATTTAAGATTTGTAAGGAAAATAAAATGCAAAGTAGAACTGCTTCTACTGCTGCATTAATAGTAAAAGGCTGAAAAATGAAAAGAAGTAACTGTTGCTGAATGAGGTGAGTAATTCAGTCACAGTGTACGCTAATAAAGCCTCAGTGCCTTCTTGCCTCAGTTTTCTCTGACAGGGTTTCTCAGGCCTGAGGATTAAAGGAGAAGAGTAACTACTGGCAGTGGATGAGGACCAAGCCAGGGATTACTGGAGTAGTTTGGTGCGTGCTCATACATGGGACCAGACAGGCTGCCTCCAATAATGCTCCTGATTCATCACAAGGCTGCAGATGTATCACATTTGAAAGACTTGAAATTGATGGAGGTGCCAAAGATTTGGAGAAGGGCATATGTATGACTCTCTCTAAAAAGCCAAAGGACTGAGCAGAGGAGCTGAAGGCCAGCTAGCCATAATTCAGTTCTTCAGAAAACCATGGAATGAGTCCCAGGTCCATAAAGGAGAAAAAATGTGATTTGGAACACTTTGTGATTTGGAAGATAAATTTGCCAAGAATAAATCATGTCAGATCCAATGTGATTGCTGTCTATTATGAAATTACTGAATTCTTAGACAAAAGGAGATTAGTGGATGTCACTTACCTAGATTTTATCAAGGCTTTAGACACCCTCTCCTATACTATCCATGTATTCACCTGAAGATGTTATGGTCTGTATGGCTGGACAGCTAGAAAGTTAAAGGACTCTTCAGATGGCTGGGCTTAGAGGGTGTTGGTGAATGGGTAATACTCTACACAAAGCCTGGAAATAAGTGGAGTGTCACAGAAATCTGTCCTGGGACTCTTCCTGTTTAATGTCTTTATCAGTAATTTGGAGCAGGTGACAAAGTACATGTTCATCCAAGTTTGAAGTTTACACCAAACTGGGAGGAGTAGTCAATGCACTCAAGAGCAGGGTGGTCATGCTGAGGGGCCTAGGCAGGCTGGAAGAATGAAAGGACAGTTTTATGGAATTTAACAAGGCCAAATGCAAAGTTCCATACTTGGCTAGGAAAGTAGAGCAGCCTCTGTCTTTGAAGGTTCTCAGAGGCCAGGCTGGAAAAAATCTTGAGCAATGTGATCTGATCTTATAGCTGACCCTGCTTTGAATATGAAATTTAAGAGAGATCTCCTGAGGACCCATTCAATCTTTTTGTTTCATTATAATTGTTTTATGATTTTATTATTTTAATTTTTATATAGTGAAATCAGATTATAGTTGTGTCCCAGCTGCATTCTTGAAATCAGAAACAATTGCTATCTCACCCCAAAAGGCATCAAATGCTTTTAAAATTATTTTCTTCACTTAAAAGTGTAAGAGATTGAAATATTTCTTTAATTCCTGCAATTAAATGCTCTTGAATATATGTGGGTTTGTAGCTAAATTGGAAGTGATTTGTGACTCATTTAGTTCAAAATGACTACACTAATTGTGACTACTAAAATGGAATTTCCTTACATCTGGAAGATATATTACTACATTTGGAAGAATAACAGAAGGCCAGAAAGTGTTTACATAAATAAAAGAATATAGTAAAAGCAATATGAGGTAACAAGGTTTGCAGGTATAAGTAAATTAATTACTCTTAGGCATTGTACCTGGCTAAAGAAATTTAAATATTTCAAGGCTTATTTATTTCTTCATTCCGTACAGACTGAAAAAAGGCCCTTAGAATGTATTCTTTGAGAAACAAATGAGTTTTAGCTAAAAATTCTGCAGTGAGACAGCCCTGGGGTTTAGTCTAGGGTAAGTAAAATAACTGTGTTCACAATGTGAATGCACATGTATCAAATGAGATAAAAATCACACTTAGTCGAATATCTAGTCTTCAGCTGTGTCCAGTATGATGGTAGTCATCCCATATGATAAGAAAAGAAGAAGGAATATTTTTTCTAGACTATTAATTTAGCCCAGGGACTTCCTGAAACCAACATGCCTGCTTAGTTCTTGATGGGGCCCTTACTAGATGAATCTTCCTCCTACAGGTTTGTATGATCACTTCTTGAACTAAGACTGTTGAGGTAATCAACATTGCCAAACATACTTAGAGCCAAATTTATGAATAGAATATTGATAGAACTGGAAAATATGATACTGACAAGTGATTGATTTTACATGCTTTTCCATTGGATTATCTGGGCATTTCAGTAATCTGATGCACTGTGATATTGTGTATACATTGAGATATCAGAAAGATAAAAGTCATACAAACAAAGGTAGGAACAGCTTTCAGCACCATGGCTGGCATCAAGACACACAATCAGTAATGACAGGCAGTAATGACACTTTCACTGTGAAGATACTGAGTACCTGTAATGTCAGTGAATATGTCAGTGAATATGATCTATGTTTTTTGGTGGAAATAGTATTCTAGTGTAAGGTATTTGCTAAGAACAATTTGAAGCTAAATTTCTGAAGAAAAAGATCCTGTCTTGGATGTGAATCTGCACAGAGAAAGATGGGACAGGAGAGGTCGTGATTTAAAAAAATAAGGATGTGTGACCTAATTAATGCCATATATTCATATAATTATAGAGAATTGTAACTTTTAATAGTTTACTAGCACAATCAAATTAGTTTGAATTAAAATATATCTTTAAAGACCACTAGATCTTTCTTTTGTTATTCATATGTTTTCAGGTATTCCACTAGCTTTAAAAGTTAAATCCTCAAAACATGCAACACAGAACAGAGCTGACACATGAAGAGTGTTTAATGTTTATACATACTGGGCAACTTAGAAGGAAACTACCAAAACTCTGCAATGTGTGTCACTTTTTACTTATGAATTTCCTGATGTCTTTTTTTCTCAGAATGGCAGTGAACTCAAAAGGTGGACTCCAGTGTCTAGCTCCCCTAGTGGAAGCAACCTTAATCTATGAATATTTTAGTTAGCACAAAATGCATTATGTATATAAAGTATTTAAATCAGTGTAGTTATCTTGAAAACCTATGGTAATTTTACATTTCTGCTGTCTAACTTGAAGAAGGGTTTTAGTGAGTTGACAAGTTCAGGACATATGCTTAACTTCAGTAACACACTTTACTTCTGATTTTTAAAGAACTGAATGTCTACAATTATGTATTTCGTTAGGTTGGTGCAGCCATCTCTGTTGTAGGCATGTGAATAATTTCCTTAAATATTGAAGAGGCTGTAGTAACTTATTGATTTTACCTTTTCATAAATCTGAAAGAACTTGACAGATTTCTAACCTAGTCAAACCTAGTACAATGATGTGCAAAATATGTACAATAATTTCTTAAACTATTTCTAAAGTGCAGCAATTGATCTTTAACTGCCACGTGAGACAACTGTTGAGAACAATATGTGGGAAATGTAAAAGGTGAGAAAAGTATTGATGATTGTAGTAGTGATAATGATAGGATACGTCAGTGTGTCCGACAAATGATAGACAAATTAAAGAAGTTTTTATCCTACAAGAGAAAGATGTAAGAAATGAGATCACAGAAAGTTCTCAGAATCTTAGAAAGACAGTGTAAGTAAGTATAGATACAGATGAAAGCTTTGAATTAAGATGTTAGAACAGATGAGACTTATTAGAACCGTACACAGCAACTAACACAGGATTTGTCTTACGTTCTTAAAATAGACCAGATCTTTCACAACATTAAAATTGCTGTAGTGTAGAATAGCAATGCTTAAAGCAAACAAAAGAAGTGCCTTTACGCAGAAGAGCTATGTAACGCAAAGTAATTAATAAGCAAGAAAGTTAAGAGAACTCCTTTTTGGTAGTACCGAGAGGAGAATTGTGGGAAATGCAAAAGGTGAGAAAGCTTTCAGATAGAGTGAGAAAGATAGTTTCAAAAATAAAGCAAAGATTTTAGGTTCAGCTGCAGCTGCAAAAGCCTGAAGATAGAAGAAGATAACAATTATATCATAAGCAAGGACACTGAACAAGGGTTAGTGTTTCTAGGTTTGGCTCAGAGAAGTCTTGAAGCTGTAGAAAATATGTTTAGCAAGATAGTGGAGCTTTAAGCTTAAAAATAGAATATTGTGCATTGTTATTACAAGGCATATAAGCTCATATAAGAGTATTGTTTGTAACAGGTGTATGTGTGCTTTTCAATGATTAGTTAAAAACTTGTAAACTTTAGAAGCATGCTATTGGCTGAAAAACTTCTAAGAATGTTCTGTAAGAAAGACATCTTAGGTTGTCGGTGCAGGCGTGAGCTGTGTTCCATCTCTTGTGTAAATGAGGCTGATGCCTGAATGAAACAATAAAAAGCTCCTGGATGTCTGCCTGAGCCCCCTTCCCGTTTGCGAAATACACTGACATAGAAGAATATCATCTTCCCCTGCCCTGCTGCATACACCCTGGGAATATAATAACTCTTGTGAAGATCTGGTCTTTCTGAAGGTTTGGTTTCTCTTCCATCTCCATTTGTAAGAAGGAAAAGGCCATACTACAGGACTTTTAGTGTTAGTAATTTGATTTAGTTGATCAGAAATGAAGTTTGTATGTCTCTTTCAAGAGATTTGAAGCTGTCGACTAAATAATTCAAGGAAGAAAGGAAACTATAGGAGGGAACAACTGCAACAGTATCATGGGTGGGCAAATTTGATGAGAAAAGACAGATGGAGAAACACCTGTGCAGGAAACAAAAGTTGCATAAGTAGAGAAAGGACTTTATTTTTATCTTTGTAGCAGTTGGCTGTATCCATGTGTTGTTTTTCTTTACAGTATCTTGGCAGTTCCTTTTTAACTGACTGTTGGAAGGAAGGAAAGAACACTGCATTTCTAATCTATGTTGTTCCTATTTCTTATTTGAGGCTGGTTTAACTACTTATTTTCATCCCGGAATAAACCTGAAGAAAATCCATGCTTACAGCATCAAACTCTATGAGAAGCTAGAAGAAGAGACTGGACAGGTAATCCCCTTAACCTTTGAAGTGTTAATTCAGAGCAATACCAACTGTAGTAATAGTCTTACAAAAAAGTGTAGTTGATGTGTGAAGTAGGAGTATGTCCCTTTTCACTACATATTGTAGATGGTTTCCCAGATCCCTCTACAATTTAGGAAAATGGTGCTCATAAAACATCTAAAGACACAGCAGAGAGTCTGTGACTTTAACTTGATAAAGGAGCTAAAATAGCATGAGGAATCTGGAATGAATGGATTGATTTTGATACATTCCTGCCGTAAATATATCTGCTTAAACATTCATGTGATATGATGCTGTCTGTACTTGAGAAGATTGCTGCAATTCTTCCAGTTCCTTTCAGAGATGTGTTTTTATTTAGTGACTTAAGGAATGGATATGCAGAGAAGCACAGGAGTCATCTTTTTCATCTGGCATCTCTCAGCTGTATAGATTTAATTTACTAAACCTGTGCTTGCTTTGGATGGCAGCAGAAATTGAATGAACCTCACTGTACTAGTCTACAAATTTTATAATTTTTTTTTTATATTTGTCATACATATGTATGACAGATTTTTTTGTATTTGTCATAAAATGCTTTTTTCTTCTTTCTGCTACTCAACTAGATAAGCTGCCACACCAGATTATCATTGTGAGTGCCAGTAAATGACCCTATTATTGTCCTATGAGGTAACAGAAAGGTGAAGAAAAGTAAGCATTCAGTGTCCAGCTTTGTAAGGATGTTTAATTTATTAAAAACACAAAAAAGACGAGTGGTTTTTCATTGTGTTCGTAAAGGCGCTTAGTTAAATACATTTTGCAACCTGTCAGTAGGAAATTATGCAGATGATAGATTTTAAAATAAAGCGTATCATACATACTTTATTTTGAGATGTGTCTGATTCTATTTTTGAAAGTGTGTGAGTGCAGATATCAAATATTAATTAGTTGTTAGTAAAAAATGAATGTATTATGGCATTCAATAAATGCTTCTTGCAACTCTTTTGAAGATAGTATGCATTAACTTAGGAAGTTAATTTGGTAACTTATTGAAAAATTATTTTCTCTAGGGGTCTATATCTAAGGCCTGTTCCTTCAAGGGCCCCTAGCTTACTTGCATTTTTTTTGGTGATGTTAGTGGAAAAATTCCTGTAGATTTCCCTTAGCACAGGAAAATACATATATGGCAATCAGTAAATGTTCTTTCAGTAATTTGCTGTTTCTCTTTGATTTAGCCTGTGGGGTTTCATCAGCCTGGCAGTATCAGAATTGCTTCTACCCCTACCAGGGTGGATGAATTCAAATACCAAATGACTCGTGCTGGTTGGCATCCAACAGAGCAATATCTAATCACACCTGAGAAAGTGCAAGAGCTATTTCCCTTATTGAACATGGATAAGGTAAAGAAGCCAGTTTTATGAAATAGAACTTCCATTGCAATTAAATATTGGTCTATCAGATATATTTATGGATGGTCTCCTTTCTTTATACAAATTGTACAACAGATTCTTGTTTTTCAATGAAAAACAGATGTATTGTAGCCTAGAAACAGAATCTTGTGAATTTTAATGCATACTGTATGTTAGAATACATACTATTAATTACTATGTCTATAATACTTAGAGCATTGCAACCTTTGATTGCAATGGAGATCTGAGCAATTTTACATGCATAGGCCATTGTTAAGTTGGGTAGATGCTGAAATTATATACTTTGAAAATTTGTTTTGACTTCTTAAAGTTTACTGTATTCAAGAAAGAAAGCATTTTTTAAAAAACAATCTAATTTTGGTAAATTTTACTTTCTTTCATTTGGCCTATTTTACCTCCACTTAGGTTTTAGCTGGCCTGTATAATCCTGGAGATGGTCACATTGATCCCTATTCTCTAACTATGGCCTTGGCTGCAGGAGCCAGAAAATACGGTGCTCAATTAAATTATCCTGTCCAAGTGACTGATCTGAACTCCCGATCGGATGGGACATGGGAAGTTGAAACTCCACTTGGAACAATTCAAGCAAAGAGAATTGTGAATACTGCAGGTAGGATTTAATATAAGCATTTGAGTGCTTTTCAGATTTACAAACTAGCTGACACAAAGCACTTGTATTGAATTGTGTGGGTTACATGTGAAAGGAATATATATGTTTTTGAACATTCACTTGGTTTGTGGTTTGCACATATTTCTTCACAATATGGTGATAATTTAGCTCATATACCAATTGCCCTTGAATAGGCATTAAAAGTATTAACTATTATTTGTCTCCAGCAGTTTGTAATCAGATTGCCTTGTTAGATTTTAGTAGCAAAAGAGGCCTTTACTGGTCTACAGTAAGTTGTGCAGAAGAGAATCTACTGTCTAGAGTCAGAGAATCGTAGAATATTCTGTGTTGGAAAAGACCCACAAGGATCATTGAGTCCAACAGGACATCCCCAAGAGTCACACCATGTGCCTGAGAACATTTTTCAAATGCTTCTTGATCTGTGGCAGGCTTGGTGCTGTGACCACTTCCCTGGGGAGCCTGTTCCACTGCTCAATATGTGAAAACTCCATGCAGTCCTCTATAATGAAACGTACCAAGGAAGGGAGACGGAATATACAAATAAAGTAGAAATATCTTCACTGTTTCTTTGAAGAAACTGGGGATTTGACCTTGCCTATTTTACTATTATCTTTGTCTAAGATTTAGCTCTATCCACATATCCTTGAAACTGAAGACTTTTTGTTGTCCTTTGAGACATATTTTAAAAACATGCTTGGCTTAACATTTTTTGTGTGTCATAAAAATTGCCTAACTCAAAGGAGCTTGTATTTACATATGTGTTACATATGCATTACGTATTTGGCCTTTTTGCTTCAAAGAACTTTTGGTCAAGTGTCCTTTGGATCTGTGTTTATTTTTCTAAGCAACTTAATAGGTCTAAAAAGCTGTATTCAATCTAAACTTATTCACTTATTTTTATGCTGCTTTATACAAGTGTAGAAAAATATAGTATTGGTGAAACGATTGGCAGGTCTTACATGAAGCATGCTAGCTGCTTCCTAGTAGAAGATTTTCTGTTTTCAATTATTTGAAAACATGTTGAATATTTACCATATAGATTAAAGTTTTGCTGACTCTGCCTCAAACTGGATCGTGTCTGCATTTTTAGGGCATTAGTCCTGCATACCTCCCATTGCAGTGAATCATCAGGCTTCAGCTGGAAGCTGTGATGTCTCAAATTTACTTTCTCACTCAGATGGAACAAGTGAACTGAGAGCAAGAATATGTCTGTATAACTCCTTTCTGCGTGTTTGCAGTTGAACAGAAAAAAATAAAAGCGCCTTTTTCTAGTGCAAGGCAGATAAAATGAAGAAGTTAAGTGAGACAAGGACTCTTCTTGTTGGTGGGAAGAATACCATGGCTGACAATTGGAATTATGAGGGAATTGGACTGGAAGGGGAATAGGTTGGGAGAGCAAAATGCCTTGGAAAGATTTCTGGAACTGTTTAGGAGCACTAGCCCCAAGTGGAACAGTTACATGCTACAGGACTTGCTGAATAAGGAAGCTCAAACTGGAAGGGGATGACAGCAGGGAGAAAGTGGGAAGGTATCTAATATGTTTCATTAAGGAAACTAGAGCTAGGAGCTTTCCAGACAAAATGATTAGTAAGGATACTCAAGGAATGGTTGTATGTGAAACTGAGTGGAAAACTGAGCTGTTTAAGCATGAAAGACTGGTGTAATATGTAATAGCAAGGGAGGGGTAGATGGGAGTGGATTTGAAGGAGGAGAAGGCTGCTGAGACACCTTGATAAATGAGGGAGACTGAGTAGCACATGATGATAAAATAGCTAAAGAAGAATATAAGGACTGGAGTAAGAGTAGAGTTTGAGATAGCAGCAAAAAAAAAAAGACAGAAATTAAGAGAGAGTGGGATAAAACAGCTGGACTCTCAGGGGATGTGCTTTACAGGTCTTTCTTTCAGAGTCTGGATGTAGACAGCCCTGTGTTAAATCATTTCAGGCTTTCAGTAGAGACCTACTGGAAAACCCATTGAAAAGTGCACTTTCTCATCATATACCTTCCATATGTAGGTGATCACCTGCTATTGCTATATGACTCACTAAAATAACAAGGATCTGAGGCTCTAAGCTTGCTCATGAGTGCCACATAATGAATTTTGGAGAGAAAGAGGACTAGAGGAGTTTAGTATGCTTTTTAGAAAGCAATCAACCACACAAACAGGGAAACCAAATTTTAAAAATTTTATATAGATCAGAAAGTCAGGCACTTGGAAAATGAGAGGTGTCAATATTTGATTGCCTTTGGACTGCCAGTTCATAGCTTTCAGGCATGAATTATGGAACAGCATTCAGTTACAAAATCACAAGTTCTCTTACAAATAGGATCCTTATGTCATTTGTTACACATAGTGGATATATTGGTCTTGAAGTGATCCAAGATTATGAAATGGAAAGGCAGCTCTCTTGGCAATCAGACTTATTTAGGCCACAAACTTCTAGACACACATTATTACTAAGTATTGGCTCTGCATCGTATGGTTGAAGTATCACAGATGTAGTAATTTTCTTACATTTTTGTATTGTGGTTATCTTTCTTCGGCTAATATATCAAGTTGATATTAGGCAGGGTTTTCTGGAAAATGCTTTTCAGAGCTTATTTGCAAATACTAGAATGCACCCTTGTGGGCTTTTCATGAATTTTTTTTATTATTTAGTAAGTTACTAAATCAACAATATATTTACTGAATTCTCCTGTGTAGTTAGCTGTTCAGCCAAAATACATATTTGAAGCATGTATTGCTTTATATTCTGGCTAATGATGTAAAATCAATACTGTATAACACATATCTCTTATAAATGTTTTCTCAGATAACATTCATTCTTTTTCCTAGCCTTGCCTCATTCTACTACAGATCATGATTTGTGTAATTTTAGGCTCATGCTGCAGAGAAAAATACATCAGAAGGCTCTTTACATTCCTTCTCCCCTCCCTGCCTCACTCTGAAACTGACATCTGCTGCAGAACTGGAACAAACTAGTTTCAACCAATCTTTAGCTGTTCCTTATGTGAGAGTTCCATTTTAGAGGAAAGCAGATGCCTAATAAATAATCCCTGACATGAAGTAACTATACTGAGCCTGCTGAAGTTATTAGCAGCCTGTTTATAATGGAATGTTTGATTAAAGCCTGCAAAAATAGTGAATTTGGTTTATATATACAGCATGGGTGGGTGTATATAAGCATGTATTTTCAGACATGTACACACTGTATATAAAACCATTTATATATAACTAATGGTAGAAGATTGTCTTTCTCAAAACCAAGAAATAGTCAGATTACATACTTCGGCAGCTATGCTAAGTAATACTACCACTAAATATTTCAGCATCAGATGTTTGCAGTGTCTAGAATTTAATCTTCACAAATCTAGGACAAATGTCCTAGAGATATAACATACAACTTCATTTATCTCTGCTATGTGTGATAGGACTTGACATCTGCTTCCAATTAGAATTTTGTTCCAGAAAATATATTCCTCCTTTTGCAATTTATTTGTTCAAAAACCTTAAACAAATAAACTGTAATATTTTTCTTTTAGTAAATGTCACCTTTTGATATTTTAAGCAATTTAAAAAGCACATAGCTTAAGTGTGACTTTTTTTAGAAGTACAGTACTGGAGATTTTATTTTAAACAAACCTAAATTATTTGTCTTATTATTAATCTCTTACTTAAAAACCTTTTAAAATTAGCTGTGTTTGTAATGTTATTCTGCAAATCTAATTGCTAAGAAATTTCTTCTTATTAAGAAAGAAACAAAGCCAAGTTTCAAATACCTAATTTTCTGCTACTTCACCTTTTCCTCTCCTCCGTGGATCATTAGCTGACCTTACCTTAAAATGTTTTATTTGTAGGTGACATGGAAATGGCCAAATCAAAATAAGTTCTCTAAAGATTGTTAGCCGCCGCTTAAATCCACGTTTGCGTATGTTGTGTGTCATGAAGGAAACCCTTGCATATGTGCTAGAAATGCAGATTTATTCAATTTTTTTTCATTGTCTTCTGTATAGGAGAAGATAAGCCATGTTTGAATACCTTAAAGGATGTTTTTGATCACTCACTTTATATGATTATGGCATGATCATCCCTCAACCAATTTAACTGGCATAACAAGTGTTCTGGCAATGAGTCTCCTCCAAATGGTGAGGTGTCATAAAGAAGCAAAAACCTTTCAAATGGTAACTGCAACAAGTGCTCGTTTCTAGCATTGACTGGGCAGGGACTTTTAGCTGAACAGATCTCTTGAAGGTGATGCTGGATTTCCTCTGCTGCTTTGCCTTAGCTGGCTGTCAGTAATTGATAAGTGAGTCACCAAAGAAAATGTTTTCCTTGGAAACTTCGCATTTTTAAAAACTGTGGGTGTTAGACCCTGAGGCTGGTTCTTAATATTAAATAAGAGACTGTCAGCCATCCTGGCATGGGGGAGTGGCACAAGGCCAGCATAGCCCAATTCAACTTTCCTAATTGTCCTGGCTTTATGCCATGCCAGAGGTGAGAGGATGTATTCCCCAGTTAATGTCAGCAAGCAGCATGAACCAGCTGCTCCCCCACAAGACAGGGAGCCAAGCAGGGTAACTGCAGCTGGGGTCAGCTGGCAGTCCAGGCCTCCAGATGGCCTTGTGGAGATGAGGCACAGACAGATCCACAGTGATGAAGCTAGGCTGAGGCCAAGCCAGGAATGTGACCGCAGGAACAGGCCTGGTGACGGTAACCAAGGTTGAATGGTGCCCAGTAATAAAAAGGCAGGACTGCAAAGTTGAGACTGAGCTGAGGTCAAGCTGAGAAGTAGTCCACAAATCAGGGTCTGGATCAATGTGTTTCATGGCCAGGCACAGGCATGGTTGTGACAGAGCTGTAAACAGGCACACGATCAAACCAGCTCAGACAGGTTCTAAAGGACCTGAGCTGACCTGGAATGGGACTCGGGTGCCCACGGGTATGGGTGGAAGTCCCAGGTGAAGCTATTCAGGATCATTTATGCATTTTGGTGCCCTTGGGGCACCGAGAAACTTTGACCACGTCTTGGAGAGTATGGAATTGAAGAGAGAGGTAGGAGAGTTTGGTTAAGACAAGTAAGCAGCAAAAAGAAAGAAAAGTTGCACCTTAAACAGGTCAGCATGAAGTGTATGTGCCAGGAGAAGGGACAGGTCAGTTAGGTAGAAAATCTTGCTGGAGATATTTTGTCTTATGCAGTTTGGAGTCAGCTGGTTACATAGGAACCAGGCTGACCTGCCTTCTTTTACTTGGTGTCATATGGCACATAGCCTTTTATTTGGAAGGCCTTGCTATCTCTTCTTCATCTTTCATTTTGTCTTCCTCCACCCCTCTCTTGCAGACTCTCCCGAAACTCTTATTTCATTGTATTTTCCCCTTTCACTCCCACTCTTGAGACCTCTGCTCCTTGATCTAAAAGTCAGGAGAGGGAGCTGAGGGGTATTCAAAGTGTCTTAGGGCAGGTGACGTTGCAGTCAGTTGTACTTTTCTGATTCCCAAGTCTGTTGTATTCCAGCCTCATAGCAGACGTAAGCCGTGATGCAGGCCCAAACCAGTGTTTGGCAGTTAAGTGGCTTTTGCTCTGCTTTAGTGAGGTACACAGGTACCTCACTAAAGGAATGTGCCTTACCAGCTTCACCTTAATAGAGGAGAATTAGGTCTTCCCTAACTTTTGTCTCATGGTAGGCATGAAGGATCTTGAGCCAGTTTCAGAGGCAGGGAAATTGTTGCTTGTGTTTTCTGGTCACAGTCTGTATCAGAACTTCTAATTGGACAGCTGTGGGAGAGCACACTTGACTATTCACCAATACAAACATAATAATGAATTGATTGCTGTGTGAAAGACGTAATTAATGCAAGTGACATGATGCATCTGAAGGAGGAGAGAAACTCCAATTCTTGAGGTCAGCTTCCTGAAAAGTACTGCCTTAGTCTGTTGGAGTGTTAGGTCTTGAATACTGTCTTGGTAAAGCATACTAGCTCATTTGGTTGATAGTAAGAGGCTTGGTTAACACTTATGATGTGAATTAATTTATTCTGGTTTTTAAGTGTCTCTGACTTTGCTAGGAGAACATTGCAGACCTACTTTGCTGAAATAAGCCATGGGGTTTGTGGAACTGTTGAATAAATTATCTTCTGAACTTTTGGAAGCCTAACTTATAATTTACTAATCGTAGTTTTTAATATGTGTATACTATAATAATATATTGTCATTATAATTAGGAAAATTAATTAGTAGTTATAATTAGGAAATATACTATAATAATATGTGGTAATTATAATTAGGAAAAAAGGGCATGGAATTATGGAGGGAAAAATATGCTAGGTAATATGAAAAATAAAGTGAAAATTGAAAACAAGGAGAAAAAAACTGTTGTACATAAAAGCACAGTATTTACTGCAAATACTTTACTGACATTTTCCATTCACTGAAATTAGAGAGTGAATATTTTTATTTTGCTTTTGTTTTCTTCTTCTCCAGGCTTCTGGGCCCGTGACATAGGCAAGATGATTGGCCTGCAGCACCCTCTCATACCTGTTCATCATCAGTATGTTGTGACCTCAACTATCCCTGAAGTGAAAGCCCTAAAAACAGAATTGCCTGTGATTCGTGACTTAGAAGGGTCGTATTATCTAAGGCAAGAAAGGGATGGCCTTTTATTTGGTCCATATGAAAGTGAGGAGAAGATGAAGCTGCAGGAATCATGGGTAACAAATGGAGTCCCACCAGGTGATTAAGAACATTAAATCTTTAAACATAATAAGCACTAGCACACATTTAAAAGTGCAGAAATTCCAGGCTGTCATGCTGCCTTATGTGATGGAAAATACAAAATATTTGCAGTGCTTGATTGTAGTGCAAAAACGTTTCTCAAAGGATAGTTGTGACTCTAATGATAATAGAAATACAAATGTAACATAGGAAAAGCCTACTACAATGTAGTTTTAACTTACTTCCTGAAGAGATGGCGTGTGTTGCGATTAGAGGCAGTCACCAAGACTGTAATATATAGCCTTTTTTGCCTGAATAGAGGTTTTTCTAAGTTAAAATTCACTCCAACATGCTGACAGGGGCTCTTTATTGTTACCCCACAGATAATGTGATTGTCAAATAGGAACAGCAAAGGAATATCGTGGACAAAATGCTGTGCTTGGATATAAGCGCAAGAGAGCTGTAGATATGTATACAATAAAAAAATACCCTGTCATACAGCTGCTTATGAAAAAACATTATAAATTGTTGTGTTATATCCAGGCTCCAGCTTTCCATTCACTTCCAGACAGACACTTCCAAAGCTATTCTAAGTCATTAGTGTCGCTGTTACAAAAAATGACAACATTTACTACGGATGGGCAATTAAAATGGTTCCGTTTTGGATAGCCCTGTCACAGCCTCCTGAACTTACTGTCTCCAGTAGCATCAAGTGCCTTTACAGAATGATTAGAATGTTCAGCCATGCTTGGAGCCCAGATTAAGGGGTGAAATATACCCAGAAATTCATATGGTTTCATGGAAATCATAAGCAGATAAAGGAAGTTATCTTTTTTCCCCTCCTCAAATTACTGGCATATTGAGAAAAATAATTGGGCCTTATTAATGTAGAAGAAAGTTTCTGTGTGTCTTCACTTCCTTTCTACTTCATTGTTGAATTTGCATGACCTTTGGGTTAAACAAATATGTATAAAGGATAGTATAATTGCAGTGACAAATAAACTTGATCTTGCAGGTAACTAGGGTTTTATGTACGCCATTTTTCCTGTGAGGAATGGCAAAGGCTTGAACATATGCACCGATTATTCCCATAAAACTTTTATATATAGATAGATACCATAACTGTATTGAAAATATATATCTTCTCTGTGTAAGTAAGTATATATAATAAGAGTCAAATATTTGTGCAGGTTTTGGAAAAGAACTCTTTGAGTCTGATTTAGACAGAATAATGGAGCATATTGAGGCTGCTATGGAAATGGTCCCCGTTTTGAGAAAAGCAGACATCGTAAACACAATTTCAGGTCCTATCACCTATTCTCCAGACATTCTTCCTATGGTGGGACCACATCAGGGTGTCAGAAATTACTGGGTAGCTATCGGTTTCGGGTGAGTAAGTTCTTTGCGACAACTTTTGTCTGTCATATTGTTAAAATGGTAGTCACCTCAAGCTTTGTGCATTTATATGAGCTTGGGAGTTGTTTTCACATATTCAGTGCTAAATGTAGTTGGAAATAGTCTTAATAACCACAACCTGTATCATGTAAGCTCATTCTTCTCTCTTACTTCACTAGTCTCAGTAATTTTCCTTCTTTTAATCTGGAGGCCAATATCTGTGACACTTTATGAAGCAACAAGAAATGGTAGTACTTTGTACTGTCTGTGCAGCAAGCTAAAGTCACTGAGTCACAAAAATACTGAGTTTGAAGGTATACTTTCCAGTTAATTTTACTTCTTGCTTTGAATTACGCTGTATTTAAGTCACTTGTTGTATGTAAAACTGGTTTCACTGAAGTTGGGCAAAAATGAATGTGCAGTATACAGTTTTGTGTGATGAACTGAAAGTGTGTTAAATAGAAGACATTCCAGCATAGCATGTGACTGACTGCTCTAGGGATACAAAGCTAGTGTATCTGACTGTTGAAAGTGGAGCTGGAAAATTACATTGCTGGGTATTGGAGGAAAGCAAATAAAGAGGGCAGTGAAACAATAGAAATAAGTGGTTTACTGATGTCATTCTCCCACCTGTTATGGTGTTTTCCTTGAATGTGATTTACATCTTATTTATTATGGCTACACTGGAGTCAGTGGTAAAACACCCACATCTCTTTAATTGTCTTAGGTTGACCATTGATTCAAGATGGATAGAATGAACCACATACAATTCTAAGCACATGTTATTGAACTCATTCTGTTTACATTGTTTTTCCGATTGCCTAATTTGCTGTTCAAAATCCAGCTCAGCTCTTTCCAGTTTTCTTTCATTCCAAACCAAACAAACCCTCAGATTGTAAGATAAGGCAGTATCACTAACGTGCTTTCTGAGGCCCTCAAAATAAAAAAGCTTGGTAATTTTGCAATGATTCATTGTGAAAGGTATTCACCTTTGCTGCTTGGATTTTAAAAAAAATAGTGTTATCTTTCAGTAACATTTGCAGAACTTATAGTTACAAAAGTGGTTTGCCTAGACCTTGTTCACCAAAAAGACTATTTAAGTTCATTACACTGTGGCAAGACTTTGGAGCATGTTTTTCTTTATTGGTGTCAGTGGGAGCAGAATCGAATTCCATATCCAACAAACAAGGCTAGTGTTACATGTTTAATTTTCTTTAAACCACTTGTTTCAGGAGTTTGATTAATCTCAAAATGTTTAGACACAGGTCATGATTACATGGCTATCATTGGATTACTTTGTCTGCTTTTCAGGGACTTTTGACTCTCTGTTCTATGCTTCTGGGTCACTGCAGTGTTTCTACCAGTGTTGTAATTTTTTGTGTGCATTAGCAAATCCTTATCTCACAGTCAACTAGCAGGGACATTGTGACAGAGGACTTAGTGCTTTTAGATTAGAGGATTTTTATTATCTAAAATTAGCAGCTTGCTAGGCATTTTAACATGCAAAGACGTTAAGTATAGTTAGCAGAGCTTGTAGTGCTATTTATTATTAAGGTTGCTCAATGCTTCCCATTTTTAGTTACTTACAGCTTTGAAAATATTAACAAGAGTCGTCTAGGATTTTATTCAGAAAAGTTTAATTCAAAGCAGTGAAACCATTCTATAACCCAGGACAAAGACCCTAGAAACACCAGTGTGCTGAAACTCAAGACTTCCTAGGAATAGGAATGGAATGACTTGAAAGTGGGTGAGAAGCAGCAACTCATAAGTAAGACGCAAGAAAGTAACAGGGACAATGGGGAGTTAATCTGTCAGGGATTGAAAGGAGAGAAGAAAAACTGGAGCAAAACAGTACAGGAAAGTTCATTAAGGAAATTTTCTCTACGTCATAAGAAGACTGAGATTCCTACACTGTACCACTCTTTACAGCTACTTTTAATATTCTATCCCCGAAAAACATATTTCATTCTTGTGCAGCAGAATTGCAGTGGTTGTATTTACACAAGCAGCTCCCTCTTATCTGAGGTAAAGAGGGATTTGGGCACTCTGTGTAATGTATACAAATCTCTGATAATGTGGGCCCAGCTAAGAGCATCAAAATCAAGGGGTTGCGAAGTCAGTGCTGCAAAACTCTGCAGAATGCAGAGACCTCTCAGCCCGGGAGCAGGGCTGTACTTGTAGTAGCTGGGCAGCCTCCCCTGCACGCTCTTGCTCCTGGGGTTACCCTGCCACCAGCTCAGTAGCCCTCCGCTGAAGCTAAAAGTCCTCATTGTGTTTGGTCTGTCACCACTCACAATCATGCAGCGATCTCTTTGCTGGTCTCCTTTGTTTTGGCTGCAGTGAATGGTGCAGGCTGACTTAAACTGGCTAATATTTTTTCTGGGGCTGTACTTCAAGGCATCATAAGCTTTCATGGTACCAAAGCTTATGCTCATGAATAACTAAAAGTTGCTTAATTGAATTAACACCAGCAACAGCTAACTCATCTGTAGTGGCAGTTTACAAGCACTCATCCTTCCTGCATCCACTGCAGTGACAGAAGCTTGTGCCGAGTCTGAAGATTTGTGCTGAACTGCGCTGTAATGACTGTAGTTGGCAGAAATACTTCATATACTCATTTTTTTAATGTTTATATTTTATTTAGATAAATAAGTAAATAATGGATAAGATATTATATGAAAGTAGTATCGTTGATATTGATTCATTCTTCTTATGCATATGCATTAGAATTAAATGATTACTTCCTTTCTTCTTTTTTTCTTGGTGAGGTCCTTGCCTATTTTAACTGAAGACATAGAATTCAGATTGCAAAGTTAATGACCAGCAATTTAAGTTGGTTTAAGCGTCATTGTTCTGCATGAGTGTCTATGGTTTAATTGCTGCATGTTAATCTAAACTTGATTTGGGACAGACTTACTGTTTCTTCGAGGATTTTTCTGTTGTGCTCATGGGAGCATTTCACAAACAACTAAGAATTAATTTTCACATCTTCTAGATGGAAAAGTATTTTGGCAATTTTTTTGAAGATACGATGGTATCATAGAGGTATCAAAAAAGTTTTAAATCATTTGGTTTTAATGATTATTTGTCATTAAACTGCAACTGCTGTACATTTCCAGTGGCCATCTGCTGCTGACAGTGAAGCTGTAGAAATATCTATTAATACACTATTTAGTCTTTGAAAATAGGACAAAACAGAGGAAATTTTAAAAAAAAAATAAAGAGGGAAAAATTTAAAATACTTTGGGATCCGTCTTAGTAGTATATGCTAGTATTAATTTTAAAAAGCAAAACATGAAAGACTTCTCACTGCAGGACTTTTTCCTGTCTTTGAGGTATGGCATTATACATGCTGGTGGCATAGGAAAGTACCTCAGTGACTGGATCCTTGAGGGGGAGCCTCCATTTGACCTGATAGAAGTAGATCCAAACCGCTATGGAAAGTGGACCACTACAGAATACACAGCAGCCAAAGCAAGAGAATCTTACGGCTTTAATAACATTGGTAAGAAGACACATTTTTAAATACTCTTATGTCCTGAAGATGGATTGCAGAAAAGCCTGTATCTAGATTTCTCTGTTTATAGATGTCTTTATAGATGTGTTTTCTATCTCGGATGATGATCTTAGTATGCCATAGCTTATGGTGATTTTTGGTTTGGTTTTTTTTTCTTTTTTATCCCACTAGTTGGTTACCCTAAAGAAGAAAGATTTGCTGGGAGACCAACAGAGAGAACCAGTGGGCTGTACAATTTGCTAAAGTCAAAATGTTCAATGGGATTTCATGCAGGATGGGAGCAACCTCATTGGTTCTACAAACCTGGAGATGAGACTGGATACAAGTAAATGAAAGATTCATTTTGTCATGATAAATTGTCATGAAAAATTGTCATGATAGCAAGAGACAGGCAATTTAAATTAAATGAGAAGCATGCACTATCATTAATTTCAGGAACAGGTATCTATTAGATTGATCTTCTATTCTTGCTTTTTCCATAGTTTAGAATACCTTTTATTCTTATAATGCAGACATTTCAAAACACACATCAAGGTGTCTTGTAACTGTTCTAGGTTTGAGATACCAGGAAGCAACCTAGGTCAAGGAAGAGCATGGAAAACAACTTGCTCATTATAAACATGTGTTTTTCTCCATCTCTTTCTATTTTATCAGCAGCACAGTATAATATTTTCACGAAAAAGTTCATTCCTCCCTGTGTAAGTGTCTGGAGAGAAGAAGCCAAATCTTCTTCATTTTTTTTCCCTTCTCTATGCCTGCCCATCTAGTTACCTGCCTGCATCAGGGAGTTTCCAGCAAATAAATATTTTCCATGAGGATATTGAAGTCTAATCTAAATGAGGCTCAAAAGGGAATAAAGAGACACATTTTGCTGTTCAGAAGTAAAGCCTTTGAGACCTTAAATAAATGATTCATCAACAAAGTATGCTTAAATTTACTCATGACAGACTACTACTTATTCTAGCACTTGAACAGTTCAGTTTATTATACAAAGTGGCTGATATAATATCAACCCATATCTTTCTGTGTTGTTAAAGGATTTTAATTATTATGCTGTGTTAGACTAAGGAAAATATTGGGTAAGTACCTAAAATTAGGAAAGTCTGTCTCTTTTGGATGATTATTAAACTGAAGAAACTGAAGAAACTCATTTTGCTGAAAAGAGCACAAAATTTCTAAGTTGTGTTTTATGTGTCTAAATGCTCTGTTTCAGACCCAGTTTTCGGCGCACAAATTGGTTTGACCCTGTGGGTCGTGAGTATAAACAGGTTATGGAAAAAGTTGGTGTGATCGACCTGTCACCATTTGGCAAGTTTAAAGTGAAAGGCACAGATTCTGTTAAGCTGCTTGATCACCTGTTTGCAAATGTTGTTCCAAAGGTAAATGGGACAGTGGTAACCATTGTAATGTAGAACTTAGACAAGCTCTGTTTCAGATATGGAAAATGAATATTGTTCCCATATATCTCAGATATCAAATACACAGATCCTTTGGAGAAGTTTCTGTGTCAGATGTATTGCACTCAGTTAAGAGCACACTTAGCAAAATGGAGTTTATACTAGGGTAGTACCTAGTACCTAGTAATAGTTTATATGCAGGAGTACCTTTTGGCAGAGATCATTGAATCAGAATGGATGAGGTCGGAAGGAAGCTCTGGATATCATCAACTCACTGATGGACAAGCATCACCTGGAGCTCATTGCTAGGAATGTGCTCAGATGGCTTTTGAGTTAACGTGGCAACTAGTTCCTATTCTTAGCCACTTTATACTTATATATTTCCTTATGTTCAGACAACCTCGTGTGTTTCAAATATTTTTCTAAAAAGTGCAAGCGGATCTTACCTGGATGTTTTTTCTGTAGAATAGCTTGGCAGCAGCCTGCCTAAAATTGTGCTTTATGGTAGCAGCTCGAGCAGCAGAGCAGAACAGTGGAAGGAGCTCTTGCCTGGCCATAGTTGAATGAACTCCCAAGGGAGCAGCTATGTTGTTTTTTTTTAAATACAACCCATTGTTTTCCTCCACTCATACTGACTCTGCTTTACAGCTGGCTGCCTGGTGCAGGCAGGGTTGCAAATAATCAGGAGATTCTGCTTTCACCTCACATGTACTGTTTCTTCTCAAGATGTCTGTTCATAGATCCTCAGAGTATGATCCTGTTCTCAAAAATGGCATACATGACAAACTAACCCAGGTTTCTTATTCTTGGTCTTCAAGTTTTGGTAGGGCTCCATGAGTCCTTCTTATTTCCTGCTTTGTCACTCTCATGTAGTGTTTAACTTTAGAGATACACCTCCAGCAAGCAGATTGTTCCTTTCTGAAGTGACCCTGCAATTGCAGGATGACTTGGAGTTGGTCATTTTAGAATTTCCGTAAGTATTTGCAGCAGGTGGTGGTTTTTGTTGCTTCAGACACCAAATGGAGAAAACATAGGGAAGCAGCAAGTACACTGAGACTGTAGTTTTGAAGATAGATAAGCTCTTCTGAAAGGTTAAAGTCGACTAAATGGGAAGGCACAAGACTGATATCCTAGGAGAAAGAAGAACTTGAATTGCCATATAGTCATATTTTTTACTGTATTAATTTTGTAATAACAATATGAATTGAAAGTTCGTCTTTGGTCTTGCTTGGGGTAGAGGCAGTGTAACTGCATCATCAGTGGACATGGCTAACAGTTGCTGAATATATTTATGTGGTACAGGGAAATCGGGAAATTATGAGAACAACCAAGTGCTTTCTATGGAGTTTAATCAGCCATGCTAAGGGAAAGTTAGGGGACAAAGCAGAAGGTACAGGTTATGAGTCCACTTAAAAATCCAGCATTCATAACAGTTGTTATTTAAGCTGCCTGATTTTTAGTACCATTCATGCCTGACTCCATCATAAAATAATCCAGTGGAGTTACCAGAGATGTACTTGTATTGCAACTGGACTGTGTGTAACCAGCATCAGATCCTGAAAATTCAACAATATGCCTGTAATATGCCAGTAACTATGGCATAATTAATTAATGTAGTGAGACCTGCAAAATAATATCTGAAATATTTTTCCTTTCTCTGTTCATTGTATGAAATCTGGCCACTCACTGGGTTATTAACAAGGTGCTGTGAAAGTAGAAGGAAATAAGAGAGACTAAATTCTGCCTCTGGAACCAGGCCAGCACAACAGCTATGGCAAATTCATATTTCTATTTCTATGGATGATATATGCATGAACATGTATGTGTTTTATGGTCACTGCTAAGTAACTGTTACTTGAAATTTGGTCTATAGGGATTGAGTTTCTATACAGAGTCTGATTCAAATGTGCAGAGATATGGATTGATAGTCAGCAACTACAAAAAATAGAAAAGCATACATAAATCAGGGCCACAAATGCATAAGCCAGCTCAGTATTTCTCTCTTCATAGTAAGGGGAATGTTACTCTCTTGGGATCTGAAAACCTTATTCACAGGATTGAAAAAGGATATTCATGTCAATTACATGGAGAAATTTTTATGTAGAAGAAGAAAACAAAATAAAGTTGACTGAATTTGAATTGAAAATTCATTCTGAAAACAAACGCAGCTTAAGAATGCCTTGTGTAATGCATAATTAAGAAATATTTATAAAGGTCTTGATTTATCTTATTTTAAAAATTTCCATTTTTCTATAAAGCTAAAGTGAAGTTTCTACTCTAAAGCTTAAGATTGGCTAACTGTATCTCTCCACTCTTATTATGGCATAGCAGAGCAAATGTAAATAAATTGTTTTTTCAAATGAAGACAAATAACCATAAATTAATGACATTTAAGAATTCAAAGGTTTTATTTTGCATTCTTAATAATCACAAATTTTACTCTGTAGGTGGGTTCCACAAATATAAGCCATATGTTAACACCAAGAGGAAAAGTTTATGCTGAGCTAACTGTCTCTCAAACGTTTCCTGGAGAGTTCATGCTTGTAACTGGGTCAGGGTCAGAACTCCATGATCTAAGGTTAGTGTATTTTTTAATGCATAAGTACATAGTGCTATACAGTCACATTAGTACAGAAACATTTTTACTAAGTTCCAAATTCTCAATTATTACTCAACAAATTTTTCACAAAGTTTACGAGAATTCTACTTCTTTATTGATTTTAGTTTCTTAGAAGCTTGGTTGACTTGAATTCTGAAGTATAAGCAGTTGGATATTGGATTATTGCTGATGTAAAAAGACGGACAACTTGCTAACAGTTATGTAATATACTTTATTGGAGGTAGTTCTTGTTTTGTTGTTGAACATGTTTGACTTTGGCATTGTATGATGTAACACAGCACGGCTGTTCCTTTCTAGTGTGTTCTCTTACGCAAAAAAAAGAAAATTGGCTCTTAATATGGATGACCCCAGAGGCACTGACCTGGCCCATACAGATAGGCAGTGCAGTCTTCGTGATACTGTGGCAATGTCTTCTGCTTTGGGCTCTGGGGTCACAAACTGAAACAACAGAAAGAAAGACAGAAGTAGAAGCAGTTGCAGGATGACCTCAGAAAATTACTTTTCATAGATGAGCATTGGAATTGACATTTCTAGTGCTCTTCTTACTGGAGGTTGCTGGCAAATCAGTTAATCAAAGTGAATTTTGCTCTACCACATTAAAGACTGAAATTCACTACTCTAACTGGCAAAGAATAATGTACTATTTCATAACAGCCCCACAGGGGAACATTGGCACATTCAGGAAACAAATGGCAGAGCCAGATCTAATATACTTAATTCTATAGATTTTCTGCAGTCCTGTTTGGTACTTGTCTAGGCCTGAGATCTTACAATACTGCTTAACAACGTAGTACTTCATAAGATTTTTAAATATACCCATTTTACTTATTTTCTGAACTTCCTGAAAGATAATTTGCAGCTGTTGTTTTTGATTATATCCAAACTGAACTCCCTGCCAATACTTTGAATGCTCTATTCAGGAAGGAACAAACCTGCTTGTACATTTCTGTTGTCACAGCAATTTATTTAGAGATTTCTTATGTTCATTGTGTTTATTCCTTACTCTTTTTGTATCTTGACATTTTATTAACACATTCTGAATCCAAAACCAAATCAGTTGTCATTGTAGGAGATCACTTATTTCTCTTATCTTAAAAATACTGTTCTACCCATTTAAATGCTCTTCCCTCCTGGCTGTATCTCAGATGCCTGTGTTCCTATATCAGTGTCTCACCAGAAAACTCTGTTTAACATCAATGAAATGAACACTAACAAAAAATAAATCCTAGTAAAATCTTATTAAATTCAGGTTTTTTTCATAAGAAGTATAACATCAGTGTTGCGTTTTATGTACAGATGGATAGAAGAGAAAGTAACACAAGGTGGATACAAAGTTGAAATAGAAAACATGACAGATGAGATGGGAGTACTTAGTGTAGCAGGTCCATATGCACGACAGGTCCTCCAGAAGCTGACAAATGAAGATCTAAGTGAGGCTTCATTTAAGTTTCTCCAGTGTAGACATCTGAAACTTTCCAATATTGCTGTTACTGCCATCAGAATATCTTACACAGGTAAGCAATAGAAAAAACTTACACTTAAGGAGAGAGATAATGAATAAAATAATAAATGTCATTAAAATTATGTTGAAATCTAAGTCTCATCATGTATTCATAAGAAGTAGGTTTGTTATATTTTACATATTAGTGTGGGAGGAGTCACAGTACGTTGATTTTCAAATGTGATGTGGTCAGGGTCTGTGCTGAGTTCTTCCAAGACCTTTTTCTCTAGAAATACCCCATAGTGTAAATATTTATTTTGCAGAACAGAAGGCCAGTTCTGATAACCTCTTTGGTATTTGCTGCAAAACCAACGTCAAGAATTGTTTTTGGATTACTGTATATAAGTGTTTGTAATATGCCTTGAAAATGTAATGCTGTATTGCTTAGTGTTTGGCTTTCCCAGTTACTTTTTACTTTTATTTCTTTTTACGTCCATTTTGAGTGTAATAGACTAAATTTAGAGCATTCTGAAGCAGCTGAAGTTTTTGAAATAAATATTCTCTTTCTGTTGTGCTAAATATGTTACAATACACTCATTCTTATTTACACTCAGCTACATTTGCTGTTCACTTGCCAAGTCATCATCTGTTTATAATGTCCTTAATCTATTATTGTGGCATTGTTACATGACCTTTTCTTATCAGTTATTTTGATGGGTTTTTTACCCACAGTTTTCGGTTAACAGTTTAGATTTGAATAATAGTACCACTGCTTAAATGTAGGGCACAAATCCTCTGGTAGTTCTTGCTGAGAACTAGACTTGCTATATGAGAGAATTGACCCTAGAGTGGCAATTAACACAGCATTGACCCTCACTTTTGACCAAGGATTCGAGTGGATTTATTAGGATCATTTAACTGAGCTGATAAAAATATTAATCTTGTTTGTGTAACAGGTGAATTGGGCTGGGAGCTCTACCACAGAAAAGAAGATTCTGTACCTCTTTACAGTGCAATCATGGAAGCTGGCCAAAAAGAGGGAATTGATGACTTTGGAACATATGCTCTAAATGCTTTAAGGCTGGAAAAGGGTTTCCGAGCCTGGGGAGCAGAGGTCAGGAAATACAATTCCTTTATTATTCTTTCTGGAAGTTTGGGGGTTTTTTTGGTGGGGGCAAATGTTGTGTTGGTGGCTTTTTTTATTTTACCTTTTTATTTTGTCGTGGCTGTGCAGCTTTTAGTCATAGTTAGCACAGCTGCTATTTGTACCAGTTTCTCAGTTTAGCATGAAAAGAAAATTTTCCTCAAGCAGGAAAAGCTGCTATAATTCTTACTGGTGATTTTCTAAATAAAACCAGCTGGTATACTCTATTGCATTGCTGGCAAAGAAACACTTATTTTGATTCACGGATGGTTTTTCCTCTTGTGTGTAACAAAATTATGAGGGTTTTGCTGAGCTCTAGTGCTTTAAAATCAAAGGTTTGGCTGACAGGTTCTCAAAATGTTTTATTTCTGTAATAAGTATGTCAGAGAGGCAAATTATTTTTGTTTCATAATGTATTTGAAACTTTTTCGTTTCCCATTACCTTGTTCCTCCAGAATTTGCTCACTCATAATAAAGAACTACTCAGGGGGCCTAGAGAATTTTGGGGGAAATCAGTATAATTTCATTTTACCTGAAACTTTTCCTTTGGAAATGAAAGAGCTCAAGAGGTTGAAATGGTGGAAATTTACGGGTCCTTTTGGTTTGCCCTGTGCTAATTATTTTTATTTTTTCTTCAAGTGCTGCCTAACAAATGATTCTCCCTACACCTACTGGGAAGGTGGTGAATGACATTTGCTTTATGTTTTATTTCCCTCTCCAGCTAAGCCACTCAGCTGTGTTGCAAATGGTGTGCATACCTCAGTTACTCAGTCTTCTGAGGTTCCATTCTGCTTTGATAAAAAATCCTATTTCTTACTGAAATATGTTTACTTTGCGCATGGAAACTTAGCTGACTGGTTTACATATCTATATGTTACATTAGGCGTCATAGTAGATACGGTGTTTGAATCCCATATTGGAAGCTTGCATGGAATTCAGACAGAGGTTGTGCATAGTGGAAGACTCTGATGCAGGAGTAAATAGAAGGATGTATAGAATGAATAAATAAAACCCCCAACCCAAAGGGTTTAATGGTCTATCATGTATGGATGGCAAATTTGTATCTTTTAACAGATGAACTGCGACACTAATCCCTTGGAAGCTGGACTGGAGTATTTTGTAAAGCTGAACAAGGTATGTCGTATTATTTTCACAATGTTCTATTATGTCCAAGATTATTCTTTAGGTGTTTGAACATGAAAAATTCCATTAGCTGGCAAATAAAATAGATTTAGTAAATGAACAACACAAATATAATTATAATTACTTCGTAAGTAAAAGTGTTGTTTGTTGTTTCCAGCTTGTTTAAAAAAATCTTTCCCCATGTTTTTGCTAACAAAATTATACCTTAGATCAAGAAGTTACAAATGCTGACGTTGTCTATGTGAAAAATAACTCTTTGTGATTTATTTTCAGAGAGAAATTTTAGTCATTTAGTACTTTTGTAAATATATTATATATACTTTATATTTTTATGTATATATATATATATATACACAAGTTGAACAAACCTGGTCATATCGTGAAAATATTCTACCTGTTTATTCTTGTTAAAGCACATATCTCTAGGATTTTTTTTCCCTGGCTACCAGTCTGGTACAACAATTACTGAAAAAAGTATAATTTTTAGAACTGCTAGGGACAACTGGCAACAGTAAGTTAAATCTAAGTTGAATTAGTATATTGATTAAAAGAATAATTAGTTGTTCATGGAATTTCTGAAGATGTCCTCTGCTCATAACTTGTTTTTACCTGATTTGAAGATTAGAGAATGGAGCTAGTTGAATTTAACTGTGCAGCAAAAAAGAAAAGATGTTATTCTATCTCCTTTAGTCATCAACCTCACTTTTTTGTATTAATATTTTAGCAATTCAAATTCTGTTTTAGTCCAATAGCTACACAAAATTTCTTGTAATTCTCTTTCCTGGTTCAAATGAATCACAAACGTAATGTCTAAACTCTGTCAGATAGAGGACCTTTCCATGAAACATGATGAAATAACGTCCTGTATGGATCTAAAGCCATCTACTGCTATCAGTTACTCCATTAAATCAAACAGCAGTTGCCTGCACAAAGGATCTGGAGTTTCTAACATGAAAACTCTGGTCTTAGAGATTTCAAGTTAGGTGCCCTAAATGATGAGTTATTTCTGACTTAATTTTTTGCGCCAATTTTTAATCTGTAAATTAAAGTATATGAGGGAGATCAAGAAGAAAAAATGTTTGCAAAACATTTAATCTTGACAATGATGTAATGTGTTACAGTGACCAACTATTATTATTTTTGCTCCCTTTATACCTGAAATGGTAATAAATCAGATAATAAATAGTCCTTGATATTTTTGCCATTTTACAGTGGAGGCACTGTAGAACTGATAAGAAGAATTCCAAACTTTAAGTTACAGCTCCAAATAAAAATCAAATTTTAAACTTTGCATAGGAAAGAATTATGGAAGCATGTTAAACTTAAAAGGATGCTTTTATATCATGAGACAATCTCACCAACCATAACAGGACAAGCCCAGGAAGATGTTTTTCCTCTCACTGTTGAACCTGTCTATAGAAGGTGAAGTTCTTCAACCCATGCAGGATCGAGGCAGGGTGCTCCCAAGGATGTCACTGGCAGTTCCTACATGTAGTGGAGTTACAGCTCTCTTCATTGGCTACTATAATTCTGCCTTAATTAGAGGAAGTGACACATGCAAGGGAAATGCAGAATTTTATAGATTAGGATTAAGTTGCATTTTCAAATCAAGGCCTTTCCATCCTGAGGAGAGATTATCAGGATTGCAGGGAATCAAAATTTTTAAAAAATGCTACTATTACTTGTTTTTCTTTCTACTTAGTTTTGATGCAGCTGTTTGTGTTCCTTTTTTTCCTTTTCCTTTAGTGTAAGTAGGAAAGCAGCCATAAACAGGGAAAGCTGTTGCTTGCCGAGATATGCATGCAGATCGTATGAAGGCATTAATGTGTAAGAAGCACTTAATTCTTTAGTTGTTCTGCACACTTCTGTGCAGGAATGAAATGCAGGGTTGGAGCAGTTCTCCAGAGCAGATACTCACAATGTAGGCAAATGGGCATGAATGAATCTCCTGCAGAAGCGCAGGGTGTCAGCCTGAAACATTTGCCAGTTTTGCCGAACTAATGTGAAAAAGGAAATAATCAATGCTTTTTTATTGACTCAGATGAGGACAGTCATGACTGTATGTTGACACTTCAGAGGTACCTGAGCTAATTCAGCTATTGGAAGCACTCTAAACCCTACAGCATGAAATGCAGTGTGAGAGATTATTTACTCTGCTTCTTGGCAGTTTTGAGTTCCTTTTCCATGCCTCTGGTTTTGTTGCACATTTGGCATAGCACAGACCTCACCATTCTTTACAGGCTGCTGCAACTGAACACAAGCAAAATACTCTTTTGTTACCTGTGTTTCTATTGTTATGGAAACTTTCCCCTCGAAAAAAGGGCAAACGAGATAAAAACTACAAGAAACAGATACTTAAATACTTCTTTTTGTCATTTTGGTCTGTTCAGCTCCTCACAAGGACCATTCCTGTAAGCATGCGCCCCCAGCTGGGGAAAGTGCTGATTTCTGTGTAAATTAGAACCAAAAAGCACGGTTCAGTTAATTACTAGAGTGCTTCTTACTGTGCAACAAGCAGCTGAAATAGCTGACAAAACTGTAGTGAAAAGACTTCAGCATGAGTGAATCTTGAGTGGTATGTCATGGAAAATGAAAACAGTTTCTAAACAGATTAAAATGAATGAAGAGCTGGATGCAAGTGAAGGTAATACAATCAAAAACAATTTTCATTTCTACAAAAGGACATTTAAATATCTGGGGAATATGTAAGAAGAGATGTAAAGTCCTCATAAAATCCTGGTGGTGTCTGTGTTTAGAAAGTTTAGTGTATACATCATCTTCATGTACAAACGGACTAGTAGTCCGTTTACCGGAATAATAGGAAAAACAAAAGCTTAAGCTGACTTTATTTTTCTTCACAGGGTATTAAATTATAACATGACAATAAGTAAATCCATTTCAGTAGGGTTTCTATGGCAGTGTTCGTTTTGTCAGTAAGTCTGAGGCATTGTTCTAGGTGGTCTCTAGACTCTGCTTGATAATCCCTTTTTCACTAATGTTAGTGTTAGTTGCTTCCTTGCACAGATGAGCAGGATGGGCTGCAATTAAACTAAAGTGGAGGGACACTAACAGGATTAATTTATAATTTAGAGTATAAAATGGTTTCACAACATCCCAAAAAAACTTGTCTGGTTTAGGGATGGGATTTTTTTAAAATACCTGTTGTCTTTCTTTTGGCAGTTCAATTACATTTAGTAAGTTAAATAAGTTGTTAGCCTCATCTCTTAATAAGCACTCCTCTACTAAATATTCAGTAGAGTCCTAATGTTAGTCACTGTGCCAGGAAATACACAGAATATATTTTAAGAAGAAAATCTGCAATTCTTTATGGTCCACATCCAAGAATATTGTTCTGCACATTTGCATTTTGTCAGGTTAATGAATGCTCAAAGGTATATAGCATATCACCTCTGAGTGCTTAAAATAGCCTTATTTTCCTCCTGACTGTAATGGATCAGAAAACCCTATGAAACTTGCTGTTAGATTTAAAAGCCTTCATACCAGCTCACAGAAATTAATTCTTTCAGAAGGATTTTTCTTGCAAATCCAATAGTGACAACATTCCTGAAGAGCTCAAAGTCCGCAGTTGGCTGTTTGGGGGGTTGTGCTTGTGCTGCTGTATCCAAGACTGCCATCTCCTGGTCACGCTCTCTGCAGCAGCAGAGATTTGGGAACAGCACTGGGGCTTGAAACTCTTTGGGACTCTGGTCTAGCGTGCTTTTACAGGCCAGGATCCGAGTGCATAACTCACATTTCATCTGTTTCCACCAAGAGAAACCACTGCTTTCCGAGGCAGTGTTTCTTTGCCTCAGCCATCTTTATTTACTGGGGTGGGTTTTTTGTTCCCAATTCCAAACTTCTTTCCAGATTTTTCTGCATCCAGACTCTCTTATTTTTTCTTAGATCTATTCTACCAGCCTTTTTTTTTTTTTTTTTTTTTTTTTTTTACTGAAAGCCGTCTTCATTTGGTTCTTGCTGCTTTCCTTGTATGCTTATCATTAATTGCTTTTCATCTCCTCCAACCTGCTCAGTGGCTTCCTGAATGTCCTTGTCAAAGCACACAAAGCACACCTCTCAGGCTACAAGTGCTACCTCTTTTTCTCATTTTGGCATTGGTGGTTTTTACTGTTGCACCTGTTAGACACACGAGTTTTAATGGCTTTGGTATGCATTATGAACCCATTGGCTTCATACAGGTAAGTGCTTGAGTATTGACCTAACTTCCAACGTAACAATACATAAGATATTATCTCTTGGGAAACTCGGATGAGCAGTTCTATGTGCCTCCACCCTTTTATTCCTTTGCTATCAGGTTTAGATTTACAGTTTTATGCCCTCCTCTTTCTAGTAATTTGTTTCCATCCTGGCCACTCTGCCAAAACTGGCCCTCTCTTATTTCAGTTCAACTCGTGTTCCCATGGTCTCGGTGTGAAAACAACCTGAGTTTCAAGAATTCCTGCATCTCCCCCCGATTTCCATTGTCTGCCCTTGCTTCACTTTTCCAGCTTGCATCCCTTTTGTTCTGAGGAATGACTACAACAGTGGTCACTGACCCCACTCCATAACCTGGAATAAGATTGTGTTTCATGCCAGCTTTACTCCACACAAGAAAGGGAAGAGGAGGAAGAAAGAGCAGAGGTTTTACTGAAGAAGGAGCCTGGGGATAGGAAAAAGGATGGAGCGATGGATAGGAAATTTTAGATGGGGCATAGAATTCCGCCCCCACCTCCCCTCCGCCACCGCTTTCAATCCCCATTTATTATGCCTATAACATACTACTTGAGTATACTTTTCCACCTAAGTGCTGTCCCCATTCAAATTGAAGTTTAAGAGGGGAACCATAGTCTATCATTACTTCATTTGGTGTCAGAAAGTTCTGTCATTACTTCATTTTGTTGCAGAGTGTCAGAAAACAGAGAACTTACTCCATAAATTTATACAGGTCAGGAAACATGTTAGAAAGAATCTGCAAAGATTTTGTTGTCTGTATAAAATGCTAGGTGACTCCCTGTGTGTTTATTGGGCCAGGTAACTAAATAATCACCCACTAAGATAGGGATTTTGAGCCAAAATAAATCAATAACTCATCAGTTGTTTGTATCATACCAATTTCCTACAGCTGACTGCATACAAGAAGGGCTTAGGTAGATTGAATGAAAGATGCACTGGTGCAGGTGCCATACACAGAGACTGGCCATCTCCCTTACAAAACTCTTTTTTGCAGTGTAAGCTGTAGCTTTGATTTGCTACAGTAAAAGAAACTTGTCTCTCTCAGAAGAAAAACTGTCTTCATTTATCAGGCTGGCGAGGCAGATATCATTTGGAGTATTACTCTGAAATAATTAAAGAGAATCTAGCTAAGAAAAATTTCAAAATACTTTATAGAGGCTGTCTCCAGTGTGTTGTAATGTTATGGTTGTAGCAGATCACAGCAGCTGTTGGTGCTGCCTTACTCAGTTGGGTGACTTTGTGTTCATAATTTGGTTTTATGCCCATAATTCTGAGTGGTATACCAAAGGAATTACAACAGTTCCTTATTGGGAGAGTTTTATGTCTTCACTGCAAGTTACTGTTGAACAGATACAGCATATTTCTTTTTAGATACTTTGACTTCATTCTGATAAACTGCACAGTCTAAAAAACAAGAACAACAAATTTTTGAAAGGTCTGTAGATAATTTCTATTCCTTTGCTTCCCTTAAACTGGAAGAGGTTTTTACAGAGCATTGGAATTAGTATTGGGGTGCCATTGAAAATGAGCTACATTTGAAACACAGTAAGTTAAATTCTTCAAGGTATTTCACAGTGAAAAATGTCTCCTCATTGGTTATTGTCCCCTAAACTCTTTAAAAAAACAGTGGGTTTATCTTGTGCTATCACACACATGGCAGCTAACACAAAGTAAAAGCCTGGGGAAGAAGGGTAAGGCAAATACATATATACAGCATGTTAATAGATGAAAATCAATGGTATCCCTTTAGCAATGTGCTATTTAAAAATTAAGCTGATTTGTCTTTGTGATATGATTTTCCATTTTAATATGTGTGTTATCTAACACACAAGTGAAAAGGAACAGCCCATCTTTTTATCTGGTGAACTGCACTCAAATTGAATGAAGCTAAGCAGTAGATACTGTATTTATCTTTGGTGCCTAAGAAGTGTTTTTGTTTTATGTGAAAACCATTACATCTGCCAAAGCTTAATGTTTTGGGAGCTCGTGCCAAGACAATGGAAACTCTTCTGTATTTTAAGCTTAGCTTTTTAGGACTATCTTTACTTCAACTAGTATAAACATTTTACATTGTTCCTACATGTCAAGTGTGTTTTTTTTAAACTCAGACAGTGAAGAGCAGCTTTAAATTTGATATTTGTTCAAGATTGGAATTGTTTAGTGTTTTAATTTGTTTCTGTTCTTTTTCTTNTGGGGGGGGGGGAGGGGTATATTCATTTATTGGATTATACAGGATTTTTTTTGCATTATTTTTTGCATGACAAGATAAAAGAAATAGAAGCAATATTCAAACAGACTGTTTTTCTCCTAGAAAGAGGAAGCATTTATTACCAAAATAGCCAGACTGTGGTTGAATGCATCAGCTTCCGAATCCTGTCTTGATTGGAAAGAACAACCCCGTGCACATACATTTA
>VZRF01003748.1:110835-235614 GCA_013396875.1 Vireo altiloquus | reverse complement strand
TGAAGCCAAGCAGCTGGGATCCCAGACTTGGGATGTCAGCATTGGTAAGGGGATTGGGAAGAAGACAGAAACACTCAGCCTCTGGAGGCAACTCCTGTCAAGCATGAAGGAAAGGTATTTTCTCAATGATGACGTAGTACTGCATCCAAGCAGGTGGAACACCATGGAGAAAGGTATCCAGAATACCTGACAGAATTAGCTGAAGAATTTGTTCTGAAGGTAATCTATATGGATTCAAATAACAAACAGTCCCCCGTAGATCCAGATGAGGTTCATACACAATCTGCATGGCAGAAATTTATACAGCGTGTGCCATCATTGTATGCCAACTCATTGGCATTGACATCAATGAAAGGAGAACAAATAGTGCTTCAGGCAACTATCTGACTCCATCAATATGAAGATCATCTGAAAAAGGGCTACTGGCATTATAACTGGATATTATAAAGGAGTTCAAGCTTCTTCAGAAGTGATTGGCACAGCTCCTCCAGGCATCCTGAATGCCAGTGCTGGACTGGATGTTCAAAGGGAAAATCCTTTCCACACATCATGCCACTGATGTTACGTGGAGTAAGTGGGATACGCTGATCACACAGCAAGCTTGAACAGGAAACCCTGATTACACAGGAATCTTGAGAGTCATCATAAACTAGCCCCAAGTTGAAAATTTCATACTAACATTAGAGGAGGAAAAGGTGACACATGCTGAGGAGGCCCCACCATGTAATCAGCTACTGGAAAATGAAAGGTGTTATGCTCTCTTTACTGAGAGTCCCAGTCATATGGTAGGGATACATGAAAATGGAAAGCTGCTGTATGGATTCCTATGTGATGAGTCAAAGAAGCTATTGAGGGACAAGTTGGATCAAATCAGGTTGTGGAGCTGAATGCCATCCAGCTGGCTTTAAGTATTGCTGAACAAAAGAAAATGCTCTAGCTGTACACTGACTCATGGATGGTAGCAAATGCTCTGTGGGGGTAGCTAGAATTACAGAAAATTACCTACTGGCAGCACAGAGGTAAAGCCACCTGGTCTACTGAATTGTGGCAAGACATCGCTGCCTGGGTAGAGAAATTGGCTGTAAAAGCATGCTCTGCAGATGCATATATTTCCAAAACTTAGGCTATTGAAGAACATTGCAATAATGGACAAGTGCATTGAGCATCCAAGAATGAAGTCTTTTACGTGGATGTGGACTGGCAACATAGGCTGAATTATTTCTGGCTCAGTGGGCCCATGATATCCTAGGTAATCAGGAAAGTGATGCAACATACTGATGGGCTTGTGATCGAGAAGTGGACTTAACCATGGACAATTAGTACAGACAACTACAGATGCACCAGTTGTGATGTGCATGTGAAGCACTCTTTCTTTTGTATACTTCTTGTTATTAACACTGTTGCTCTTACTGTTCATTTTCTTATCTCATTGCTGTTTCCAGTAAATTGTTCTTATCTCAACCTGTGATATTTACCTTTTGTGCCTCCAATTTTTCTCTCCAACCCAGCCCAAGGTGGGTGGGAAGGAGGAAGAGGAGCAAGCAAGCAGCATGGAAAGTCTCAGTGGGAGCACTAAATTGCTGAGTAGCATTCCTAAACCACGACACTGATTTTAGTAACCAACCTGCTTAGAAGAAGAAAAAGCAATGCCATGGTTGAAGAGGGCTGAGAAAACCCACTCCAGATAAAATCAGATATGGAGAAATATTCAACTGTCCACCAGATGTTCAGTAGCACATTTCCTCCACTCAGCAAATACATTAGTTACACAGTTGAATTACAAATGCAAATGAGCAGGTCAATAAACACATACCAACAAAATTTTTCCATGAGAAACGATTTTCTGTCTGCTTCCACGACTGTGGCCATGCCATCAGGACCGTATTGTGCTTCATCCCTCCTAGACCAGCTGACTGAATCAAATAGGATATTCCATCTCTGAAGTTAGGAGACACCACAATCTGGCAAAATCCTTTAGTCTTTTCTACTCCCATTAAGGCCTTAACATTCTGCAATAGGAAAATTACATAGGGAAATACAAATCATCAACACTGATAATTAACACCAGGAGTAACAGCATCAAAATAATAGCAAAACTTTAACAACAATGTATAACCAACATGAATCATCACTAATTCCAAAAGAGTGGACATGATTCTATGAAAACTAGAGTCCAAATTGCTACCTCCCCAAAAGACACTACATACAGTTTTTTCATTATTTTAATTATTCAGCCTTTTATTTCCAAAGAAGAATGAACAACACATGAGTAAAACTACATAGATAAATAAAGTAACACTGCTTCAGGTAAAGTCAAAACCACTGACTGACAAAACAACATATGGTTGGAATAATCAGTCCTTTCTTTTGGAATTGGAAGGGTTTGCATTTGTGATGCCAAGTACTTAAGAAGAGGAAGCTGCCAAAGTTCCTTAAACACCTTTGCAATTAAGAGGCTGATTATTTATCAGCTCCCAACACGGAAAAACAGATGAGCAAGAGACAATTGGAAGCACTGTTCAAATAATGACAAGATAAACAGAGGAGATAAAATATCCCACACCCCTTTAATTTCAACATGGCTCTACTCCATTTAAACACTGACAAACAAGAAGACACATAACCAGGTAATTTAATAGAAGCATTCAAACTAATATCAAGCTTGACTAGGGAGCATGAGCTTTGGCATTTGTTATTTTCTGATTAAATAACTTTAAACCCCCCCATCGTTATCAATGACTCATGTGGGAGATCAACATGTTTCAGAAGGAAGAACTAAAAAATCAATATTTTGAATTTTACAAAAACCAAAATTTGTCAAAAATTATCAGGAACAGATTTGATCACAGTGTGCTGGGCACTGCCTCAGTGTGGCATCATGTCAGAAACTCCTTTTAACAGAGGAAAAAGAGTCTTCAGAGAATTTGCTAGCAAAGCTAACAAGTATGTCAGTGCAAATAATATCTGTGAGGGTTTATCAGTATAAATAGATGCTTAAAAAAAAAAAAACAGACAGAAGAAATCTTTATTTCCTACAGGTCCCCTAGAAAAACTTTCTAGTTTAAATTTGCCAGAACCAATGAGGATTGCAGATGCTAAAACTTCTACAATTCATCATCATTTCCATTTTAAAAGCAAGGTTTTCCTGAATCTTAACACCAGGTCTGACTTGCTAGAGAACCCATGGATTAGGCCTCCCTTAAACACATTCATTTTCCATCTCTCAGAAAAATAGCTAAGTTAGGCCATCTACAGATATAATTTCAAATTCTTATGGGTAAACAGTTTGTTTAAAGAGTTTTTTCTGTTTTGCTTCATAGGCCTGATTTCGCATTCTTTGCCTTGTTTTCTACTCACACATGTTGATAGCAACAGCTTAGTAACAACTATTTTCACAATATAGCATTGCTAGACTTTTCTACTTGTTTTCAATTTAATTGGTCTCTTAGAACTTTTTAATGTGATGTCAAATAGGTCATCTGTCTTTTTCCTTTCTTATTTTAAAAACCACTATGGATAAGCCTGAATACCAAGACGTAAAAAACAAAACTGGGAGGAAATGGGCAGTTAGCTATGTTAGCTAGTCCACTTCAAGATTTTAAGTGCTCATCTGTTTAAGAGATACAAGGTCTGAAAAAATCACAGGTGTTTTTACACAGCTTTGAAGACTACTTGGATCAAAATGGTAGACATATCTATTGGTACTCTTTTGAACATAGCAGAAATTAACCAATTTGGAAGATATAACGGCAATCAAAACCTACTTTTGGACATTTCAATAAAATACAGGAAACATGGTACTTTCTCCAAATGTCTCCCCACACTATAAAGATAGGAGTAGGAGAGTTTGCATAGGCAAGTAAATACAATTATTATTATTAAAGAAACATTGAAATTAAATTCACTTGTGTTTGTAAGCACATCTGGATGCAATTTTAAATAATATGGCAACTTACTGTTTTTTTCCTACCCATCCTACTTTCTCTGGAGATATGGGATAAATAGAAAAATAGAATAAAGGTTCTCAAGAAGGATCCTGTTCAGACTTTTCCAGCAAAGTCTACTCCTAATCCTAATTCTCCTACGTATTGCTAGAAGAATGTAAAAAATCACATCATGAGGATGATACTATACCAAACATTTGTATTTATTAGTTAAACATTAATTTTTTTTGTTAAATATATTCTGTTTCCTTTATAAGGTAATGTGTTAAAACTTGGGGTTTTTTTGTTGTGGTTTTTTTTTTAATGTAATTTGATTGTAGGCTCTCAATATTAAGAAAAAGCTAGGAGGTATCAGTATTGTCTCATTCTATTAGAAAATTTTATAAAACATTTTGCTACATACACCAATCCATTATTTTTATACAATCATTGATTGCACTGGTAGCAATAATAGATGTTTTATTCAATATTTTACAAAAGTCTGTTCTAATTCAATGTATGAGTTATCCAGATCCAGATTCAACATTTAAATACTAATGTAAATTACAAGTATTTGCAAACTCTCTTTTACATACCTCTTCAGCTTTCTGAGTTTCTGTACATTTATCTAAGTAGATTCCCTGAAGCACAGAACCCACAATAGTCAGTCCTTTACCAGCCTTCAATTGAGAGGTAAAAGAAAGCAATCTAGGGTGTTTCACTAACTGCTTCTTATCCAAGTTTAACAAGACCAAAAGTTGAGGTCTGCCAAACAAAGGAAAAAAAAGTTAAGTGCGCATATACACATTCATTAGGAAGAATTGGAAAATTAAAATTAACAATTAATAAAATGCAGATTAGTTGCTTGATTCACTGGAAAATAGTCAGCTACTAAGTAGGTAAGACATAATTTGCAATAGCAACAACAGTTCAGGTACAGAATAACTACAAAAACCATCATAACGTCATTTTTAAAAGCTCTCTTAAAGACCAGTTTTAAAAATTATAAAATCACAATTATCCTTCTAATTTCATCTAGTGCAACCTGCTGTTTGAAATGACTAAATACTGAATGCATACCACATTGTTTACTGCTCCATTCAGTTGGATTTGGAAAACCTCTAGAAACAGACATTCTGGGTCATCTCTTCAATGCTTAATTATTTTGTCATGTTCTCTCACTCTCCTCCTCTAATCTGCTGTAAGGAATCTGACTCCATCTTCTTAGTAACCTTCTTTTAGGTTTTATATGTTTATAAGTTAGTTAAACAGCTTTTAGGCTCCTCTTCAGCCTCCTCCTCATACTTCCTCCCTCAAAACTAGTACAGCTGAAAATGTAACAAGAGGTTCAGTTCTAGCAATTACATTGACATAATAGAAAGATAGCTCATTTGGAACTGAAGCAGTCAAATATTTAACAGGATAGTCAACACTACATTACATTGGTGTCTCTGAGATGCCAAGTTCATCAGTCACAGGACAAATGGTAAAATGACACCATTATACTGACGGACAACAGAACATTGCATGTGCATGCACCCTGTAATACTATCACTGAGCAGTGACTAGAATTAAAGTATCACATTCAATTCATCAGAAGTGACAAGGTACAAATGTCCTTCGTTTTTAAATGTTAAGTAATTTTTTGTGTTGGCTTTGAGGAGAACTGAGTGTAACAAGTAAAAAACAAATACATTGCAAAAATCGTAGTGGACATCTAACTCCATTACAGTAAAATGTGAGATTTTGTTTTAATGGTATCTAAGCAATTTAGAAAGTGCTAGAATGAAGCTATATAAAAAAGAATACCACAAAAATGAATTTAAACAAATAAAGGGTCCTCTGTAGATTCGTACAATGTATTTCAGAGGGAACAAATACAGAAGCAAAAAAAAAAAAAAGGCATTTATGGAACTGCAGTGTTACTTCTGCAGAGACAGTGAGACTCAAAGATAAATGTTTCTTTGAATATGAAAAGTCTATAAATAATCAAACATTACAATTCTTCTGCACTTTTGCAAACCATGTATGGATTTAAGTTCAAGTTAGTTTGCCCATACTTCCATCAAATTTGATTAGATGCTGACCACAAGTCACATTCCATTTCAGTAAAATAGTAGTATTGCAATGACATCATTGCCATGCCAAATTTAAAACATTTTAATTTCACTTTGTCTTTACTTCACTGCTTTACCAGCAGTATTCCCTATATATTTACATATTTCAAGAATTATGCGACCCCAAAAACCTCTACCTCCAGTTCTTGGTGTGAGGAGGACCATCTTCAACACGAAGCAAAGCATAGCGAGCTGCATTCAGAGACAGTCCTCGGATTCCATCACCCCATTCTTTTTCCGCTCTTCAGGATACAAAAGAGGTTCAGTTAACAGGTTCCCATTTACTTACACGAATCAAGTACTTTTTCTCATGTGGGGGATAATGGATGTAAAAAATGATACCTTTTTTTGCATGAATGCATGAAAAAACCCTGTCTTGCAGATTTAAATCAAGACTGAAGACTAACCAAGGTGAAGCAGTTTCAGGTCCTTTCAAGGCAATTTTTTCTGTATTTATAAATATTTACTATGGTCTTGTTTATTCATATTTCAAAAGCATTTTTGTTATGGTGAGAGCTATTTAAGTTACCTTTTAGCACTAGAAAGAATAAGTGAAGGATACTTAAAAGGAATTATTTTAGAGCAGCAAAATTAGTAAGTGAAACTTGACTTCACATGGATTAGTATAACCTATCTTGCCCTTGGCACCACCACTATAGCCTTCTCCACTTTCTTTCCTTCCCAGCTTCTCTCGCAGAAAGCCTGAAGCTCCATCCATTCTCCTGACCATTTTCAATCTCCCTACATTTTCCAGTCCTTTTAATTCCAGTATTAGAATATTGGTGATTGAAAGTTGTCAGGAGAATGGATTCTACAATGGTAAGGGGTCCATGTTCCTTGCCCACCCTCCCACCCTCCTTCTAATTTCACTCATGAATTCTCTCTGAACTTTGCTACCTCTTTGCTACCATCTCCTTTAACAAGGTAGATGTCCTGGTATGTGCCAACATTTGTAGAACCTATATATGAATTTGGAATTATGCATCATTTTATGTATGCGCCTATATACATAGACGCAAGCAGAACTGTTACCATCTGATCTGACTTCCTCACTTAAATTGGGAAATCAATTTCCTTATCATTACCCCAGTGAATGGAGATGTTACAATCCAGGAAAGCATCTAATCTGGAAATAGAGATATTAAAAGATGAAGAATCCACAGGGTGGAACAGTTTATACCAGCTGATCCACTTAAGAGCTGTGCTTAATCTCTCATCAAAACAAGTGGCCTAGCTTCAATTTCCTGCTCCAAGATCTTACTGTTTTCTTTCAGTGCAGGGTATCTTTCCTTAGAAACGGATAGCATGCACATTTACTGATCATAATTTCCTGTAGTGTTTGTATATGTTGTTCAGTTAAAGGGTTTTTTTGTGTTCTTTGCTGTTCTAATTTTTTGAGGTTTTTTTAAGAAAAAAACACAGCATGCTTTTTAAGACTCATAGTTGTTCAGCATGTCCTACAGGTATCTCTTGACAAATACATACAGTGCAATGTATGTTGCAATTTAATGATTAATTCTAGAAAGTGATCACGTACACACAGCAAAAGTAGAGTTTGAGCTCCTGCACAAGTTAATAATAATTTACAGTTCTGTAATAGTTTGCTGCTTCATATTGAGAGGTAATGTTCCTGAAATACCAAAAGTTTACACTATCATCTCTGCTCCAAGGAGAGTTTCCCAGACTTACTGGTTCTTATTTGTATCAGTTCTGGCCATTGAAAAGTTTGGAACTGGAGCTTCCAGAGAAATTCAAATCTGAAAATTTACAACCCTTAATAGAGATAGGATCTTACCTTGTTTCAAAGAATACTCTAAACTTTATTACTTCAGTTGTATCTATTTTATACAAGAGCCTTTTGCTGAATGGTAAAGATATTAAATATAGAATAAATAAGATATATGGTCTTACCCTCTATATTCTATGTATTTGTATATACATCCTGCGATTAGCATGGCAATCAAAGCATAGTACCAAGAGCAAATGAACATCAAGGCAAGACATAAACTCATCCCCAGGAATGAAAGAGTCCTAAAAGAAACCATTTTTTTCCATTTTTTTAAATAGGCATGCAAATGTTCTATAAAAATAATTTATTTAAGTTAACTTTGAGAAAGGCCTTTCTTCTTCCAAGGCTATTTTTTAGCTACTACAAAAGCAAAAATACATTGTCCCAATTTTAGCTTACAAGAAAAAACTGCATTCTGAACCTTTGCGTGACATAAATAATACATCTAAATTAGATGCAACAATAGATTTACTACATTTGTCAGTGTTGAAACTTTATCAGTACCTCCAAGTAAGGTCTTTTTCAAAACACATTATCACTTATTACCATTGATTTGAATTTAACCAAAAAAATTTCGAACAGTAATAAACAACTTAGTTACTTCCACCAAAACAGTTGATTAGTTAAAAATCAATTTGACTCATCAGTTCTACTCTTCGCTTCTGTTGTGGTCTGTTTCTTGGGTAATACCACAAGTCAATAGAATACAGAAAACAATCTTCTAAAAGTTACAAAAAAAGAATGACTGTAAGCTGAAAAAATTACAGAAGCATTTCCAGACTTAAGTCTATGTGCCTGGTTTCCCCACAGTTATTATCAAGTATAGATGTAAACCATCTCAAAATGGACAGTTTTGTGTATACTTTTAGTCACATACAACCTCCCAACTTCATTTTCATGCAATTTCCAAATTCGAGCTAGCTTTGACTATATTGACAGTGTCAATAGACTCAACTTTGGTTTGGTATCTAGTTTGCTTGTTTAGTACATTGAGTTCAATTTTAAATTAAGGGAATGCTTTCTACCAGTTCTGAGGACATCAGTCTTGTAATTTATCTAAAAGAACAACAGCTGCTCTTTTATGCCTGAATTAATCTAAGACTACTTTTGCTGAAAAACCAAAATGCCATCCCAATTCCAGCTGAACGTTCCAACACCTGCTTTGGCTAGAAGTAGTCACACAGTCAATCAGCCTCATTGATGTCTCTGAGAAAATATAGAAAGGAATTGTTGCCAAATGTATGTATTTGGAGGGTTAGGTGTCAAACTATTATGTAACTACTGAGCAGATTCAACAAGTTTTTTCAAAGCTTAAACTGCAACATTTCATTTTCACTCAAGTCTTTAAAAGGAAAAATCATAAGCAACTCTTACATCCTAGAATCATGCCATCTTACCTACTAAATGCTCTAATATTTAAGATTATTTCAGCAGTCAAATTTCTCAATAGAATTACTTTTAATTAAATTATGTACTTTTAACATACAGTTAAAAATATCAAGACGTTTCCCAATCTTAGTTTGAAATGTTTAAACTCTTAACCCATTAAAAAAGACTAAACAAAAACCCCACACTTTCACCTTTTGTATTATCGACCTTTACTCACTTTTTAAAGGGTTGGCTTCAGTTACTAAATGCAATGTCCAAAGCATATTTTAAAATCAGTCATCTCATCATCAATGAGCCGACTGATGTATAATGAATGAGATATTTTTCTGCAGAAGTTTGTATTTTTTTCATAACCAAAATGAAAATTGTCCTAGGCTTCCTGAACACTTTAATCAGTTCTCATATACAAGGCAGATTTTATGGTTTTTCATCGCCATTTTCACACAGAAGATCTCTTGGCTTATAAGCAGAATGAAATGTCATCCTGTAAGCCCTTTCCAAAGCATCTACATTAGACACATGTTTTCATGAATGATGTTATTACTATGGCGCTATGAATGAAAACAAATTATGCTCTTATTCAGTGCATGAATCATAACTTATTTAAGTCAGAAAGGAGATTTTGTTTTATTATTGCAATAAAATCAACAATTTAGGGTGTAGAGTTAGTTTTAACTCTTTTGAAAGAAGAAATATTCCCTACCAGTGGTAATACTTGAAACGAGGTCTCCAGTTGGGAGTTCGCAAAAGCGTCTGAACGGCACAAGCCAGATTTACAAACATATAGCACATAAGGAAAAACCTGTTAAGAAAGGAAGAGCATTTTCTAGCAAGAAATGTACTAGACAGATGTGCATTAAAATGTAAACACAATCCAAAAAAGGGAAGGAAGGTGTCCATTTTCCTGTGCACTGTGTTCACAGTGGCCAAGAGAACACAAGACATATATTAAGATTACTTATAGATTATTAGGCCTCAAAATATGGTATCACCATTATATAGAATCTCAAACATGTATTTTGGAGACGAACATGGCAAATAACTGACAATCATGGTGTATCATTTTTGGCTGGGACAGAGTTGATTTTCGTCTCTTTCTATAGTAGCTCAGATGGTGTCATGTTCTGGACAAAGTCAATAAAATAAAATTCTATTAATATTCTAAAATACTGAACTGTTTTGTCTGTCTCTGTTAGATGCACTAAAATAGCAAAAATTATTATTTGAAAATCCAGGGTTTTTAGAAGTTGAACATATTTTTATTAGCATTCAAGACCTCTGTCATGGAAAAACTTTTTTGTGCCCAGAGATTAGTTCAGCCAAAACATTTTGTTGTTTCATATTATCTCCGGGATCAAATAGGAATATAATTTGCTAGGAAACAAACTTATTATTTCAAGAAGAAAAATAATTACCTACTTAATTTAAAAAGAAAATATTATTTAGCTTAAGAACACAAAACACCACACTCATACTTACATTGAAAGAATTGGTGCTACACTGTCCAATGAGGCTATCAAAATTCCTATTTCACAAATACCAGCAGTGAGGAGCAGAGCCCAAGTTGGTTCTCCATTTGCTTTTCCATGACCAAATATCTAGTTCAATTCAAGTTAACAGTAAGATTAGGGAAAGCTGTTCATTATACATATACATTATACATATACAGTTCTGTTATGAACTATGGTGTAAATCGTGAACTAAATAACTTAGTTCTAACTGAACCTAAAAGCAGACATTAGTTACAAAGGAAAATTATGTAATCTATACTGCAAAAAGCCAAAACTAAAATTGCAGAACACACATTTCCAATATGAAATATGCTTACTAAAGTAAGCAGTGGCTACATAACATTAAAGTCCTACAGCAGCTGCTGTTGAAATATTCCTAAGTAAATTAAAAACCACATGCATAACAGATTTATACCTAGTAAAAAGTTAATATAGTTTAGGCCCATATTTTTTGTAACATAGAAATGAGGTGTCAATTCAGTACTTATCAACATAATATTGACCCTTAAGGAGGACTTAGAAAGGACTATGATCCTGCACAGAGCCCTGCCCAAAACCATTTTGCATGTGGTAATTTCCTTTGTGGAGAATTCTATCCAGCTATACTGGTGACAGATGGCAAAATGCTTTGCCTGAAGTTCCAGTGTTCTCCTCTACATTTCTCCATTCAATTACAGAAATTAAGTCCTCATTCATTCTCCATAGTGTCTTCTTCCTTTAGTTTCCTGTCTTCCATAAATTTTTCTACCATTATACTAAAATCCCCCTTTTTTCTCCTCATGTTTCAAGTATTTTGGGTTTTTTTTCTTATGTGATACTCTTGCTTCTATAAGAATCTCCTTTCATTTCCTTGATTGTCCATGCAGTAGCCATATTGCTCCAAAACTGCAAGTGCATCCTCAAGTGTGAAATCAGTCTTTAAATGTCCTGCTTCTCTTCAATTCTCTTTCTCTCACTTTCCACAAACCACAAATTTTTTCCTTTTGATTCTTCACTCCTTTCAAGTCTAACTCTGAAGACGTGTAATCATAACATCACTCTCTCTGTACCAAATTTTTGCTTCAGGCAAAAATAAATTTTCCTTGTTTCTCTTTCTCTATACTACCCAGCACTTGCAACTTACTGCATTATAAGCCCTTTCCATTGACAAGTCGAACTCCACCACTACTCAGTCCCTCCACCCTAGCATATTTAGTGTATTTACTTCCTGTTACAGATACAGATATTCTTGCAAGTCTTGAGGTAATCACCACAGACATGACAGCTTTGGTCTCCAGACACTGTTATCTTTTGAAGTCTTATTTACTAATTTTTAACTCAAGTGTAGTTGTCTAAGTCTTGCAGAAGCAGCTTAGCAAGAATTATCATCTTCTGTTTGCCAGCTCCCTTACTTTGAGAAAAATCTTATTTATTTCTTCTTAAAACATGCACAGAGATGTTGGAACAAATCTTCATGCTTGGAGTCGTGGGATAGAATTCTATTGTTACATCTTTGCTGACTTCATTTACCTTACAAAAATGAATAAAAATTAGAATTTCATCTCTATAATATGAGAAGTATTATGCAGTTCCATAGTGAGATTAAATAACTGTTCACAAATACAAGCAGTAAATACAGCCTGAAGTCTAGAAGTTCAGTTATTAGTTGCTTCTCAGTTCATTTATTTCCATTTATAGAATATTATATTCTCAGTTTTGAACCACTAACTTTTAAGTGTAAGAACAAATATAATTAATTTGCACTGCACAAAAGTACTGAAGCTCAAACTTTGTCCTACAATAACCTGATCTATTATGTCACACAAATAGAACTGCGCTCCAAATCTTTTCTTTACATTCTACAGGAACAGCAGAAATAATGCCTCATTTTTTTTGTCAAAGTAGGATCTGCATTGGAAGTACTTGTAACAACAAGAACAAAAAAAAAAATCTCACTTGAATAAACGGCACAATGCCATCTCTTGCAATGGCCTGCAGCAGCCGAGGTGCCCCAGTGAGGCTCTGGAGACCAGCGCCACAAGTTGAAAAGAATGAACCAATCACAATAACCCATGGAGAAGGCCAAGCCAGTGTACCAACCACCAGATTTCCATCAACTGCTTCTCCAAACCTTAGGAAAAAACAGGCAAAACAAAAATAATTAAAACAAAAAAGAAACAGTAAGCATTAAAATAATTTTTACTATAGTTTCAACATCCACATTTCAATCTTTTTGGACCACAGCACTTTTTAACAATAAACACTATGTTACAGTACCCACTATAGGATATCCCAACCAAGCAATCTCTCTTTACTGTGCTGTTTTAAAGAAGATATTATAATTGCTTCACATTAAGTGCTGCCTCTAAGCAGATATGCAACAATTATCAGATATCTTGGCAAACTTTTCAGAATTAACAGCAATAGCAGGAGTATGTACATATGTGTCTTACAGATTCTTGTGACAGCTAGGAACTGGACTGCAGAAATCTGTTCCACTGGTAATATGAGTATACCCTGAGGCATAAGTAGAAGATTCACAAAAGACATTAGCCTTTCCTTTTAAAAGTGGGACACTGACATACAAGTATATAGAGAAATTACTAGACACAACCATTTTGAGTTTTCCACATCTTCTGGCTGTTGTGTTACCTGATGCAATTTTTAATTTACTACAGCGAACAAGTGGGTAGAAGCCAGGAAGAGGTGCTTTCATTACAGTCCTGAGTGTTCCATCCAATACTACCTCCACTTTATTTTTAGATACCTAACTTTATATTAATTTGGGCATGACTTGAATAAACTACAAAAAGGTTATTCCTCCCTCACCCTTCCTTTGAACTGACAGATTTGTTTTAAAAGCAAGTAAGGTTCTCGTAATTCATCTTACTGTTGCCAGTAAGCAGCCAAAATTTATTTTAAGGCTATCTCTACTGTGATACCACTGTTATTTTTTCCCAATGTGTTCAAATTTTTCAAAAAAAGGAAAAGTCTACAGAAATGAAAGAAGAGAAAAACTAAGAAAAATTAAATGCTTTTTATCTTCTCAGACCTGCTATTAAAATAGAGTCAAGAAACACAGTAATAAAGTGAATATAATAAGCCAGTGTTCAAATTCCTACTTATGCCCAAGTTTGGATGCATGACTACATAATATTTTCAACAGATGGAAAAAAAAAAAAAGTAAATCACAGTCCTCAAAATTATAGGACAAAACCCATATTGTGCTTCTATATCAAGATTTATATAACTGCATATTTATTCTTAGTTCAAATTCTAATGCCTGTTTTTTTAATTAAACACAGGATAAGAATAACTTGAAGAGATGCAAGAAACAAAAATATACAACCTACTTTTTCCCATTGCAGATATAACAATCATAATGAAAAAAGCCTCAAAACCCAGTTTTTAAACCAGACTGCAAATCCATACACTTTATTGTTCTGCTGGATTTCAGCAAAATAAATGGCAGCAATGTAAAATAAAGTTCATAGATTCAAGGCTCCTGCTACAATGCAACCTGCTCTGATGATAGATAACTTGCAAAATTCCCTTCCCCCTTGCCCTGTAAATTTCAAAAATGTGAGTTTATAGATATTAACTCTGCATTAATTCCTTATTTCAGAATTAATTTACTATTTCCTAGGCAGTTTGATTTGGCTTTTATATTTACTTGAAGAAAAAACTATCAGATACTTTCACTGACACAGCAATATAATTTTAAAGTAAAAATCACAGAATCACAGAAAAATTAAGATTGGAAGGGAGCACAGTGGGTCATCTGATCCAACCTCCCTGCTCCAGCAGGGTCATGCCAGAGCACATTGCATGGGATTGCATCCAGACAGTTCTGTAGTATCTCCAGTGAGGGAGACTACAACTCCCTGGGCAATCTGTTCCAGTGCTCAGTCACCTGCACAGTAAAGAAGTTTAATGTGGAACTTCCTGTGCATCAGTTTCTTCCCATTGCTTCTTGTCCTGTTGGTTGGCACCACTGACAAGAGCCCATGTCCATCTTCTTGGCACCCCTCTTTTAGTTACTTAAATACATTGATGAGGTCCCCTCTCAGTTGTCTTTCCTTAAGGCTGAACACTCCCTCAGCCTTTCCTCATAAGGCTCCAATCCCTTTATCATCTTCATAGCCCTCCACTGGACCTCCAGGGGCTCCTCTCTCATGTACTGAGGAACCCAGAAATGGACACAGCAGTCCAATTGACCTGAATAGAGGTGCAGGATCACCTCCCTTGACCTGCTTGGCAATGCTCTTCCTCCTAATGCAACCCAGGAGTACACTGATCTTTTTAGTCAGTGTACTTTTTGGGCATACCACTGGTCCAGTATAGAACCCTGGGGACACCACTAGTTAGAGGCCTCTAACTAGACTCTGCCACTGATCATGACCCTCTGGGGTTTGCCAGTCAGCCACTTCTCAATCCACCTCACTGTCCACACTTCTTGAGTTTGCCTATGAGGATGCTTTGAGAGAGAGTGTCAAAAGCCTTTCATGGATCCCCTGCTGCTTCTTGTATTAGTTGGATTAGAATTCAGCTTTTAACTTACGGTTTTCCTTCTAGACTAATGAAATAAGTAGTCTCAGCATCAACTTCACCACCTTTTAAACAATACCCCAACACTATTGCTTTATAACCAAAAGCAAACGTGCGCCTCAGTAGAAAAGACAGCCAGACACCAGCATGAAAACAAATATGAAATCTGACAACAATTTCATCTTAACCAACTTCTCCTAATGGAGAAATTGATCAAAATCTGGAGATTCTCTTCATGCTCATATCCATCACATTTATTCCTTTCATGCTTCATATTATGCCTTAAATTTGTCAGGCAATTACATGGTTGAAAATCGACATGACTCCTGATGTATAACTGAGATTTTAAAAGAAAAAGAAATCATATGTCTAGTGGAAATTATAGGTCTGATGGTGCACTGCAGTCTTATAATTTCCCCTTGTTATGTAACTCTCAAATCTTTTAATTTGTTCTTCAAAAGCCTATTATTTGTCCCAAAGTAATATCCCCTTATCCCCATCCATCAGCTCTGCAAATATGAATTACAATTTTCTTCATCAAGAACATTTTATTAGGCTGGTTCAACTTCAAACATTTATCTTATATTCCGCTTCTGCTTCTTGAAGGCATATAGTCTGATAACCTGACCAGTTTTTGCAGCCATCTCAGTTTAACAGACAAGCTTTCCCTCCAGTTTTAACCTAAGCAAAAGAAATATATACCACATACATATTTCACAGAAGAGCCATTAATAAGTCCTATTAATATAACTTATGATTATATATACTCCCTGTAATATTAGGAGTTGAATATGACTTACTTATCTCTTAATATCACACCTTCTATACAGGCACCAAACAACACTATACAGGAGAGATCTGTTACTGAGACTGAAGGAAAATTACTCTCTAAAAAATCACATAGATAAAACCCCATCATTTTTCACTTAGATATGAAATGTAAATGTCCACAACAATGAAGTATGTGTGTGCATTTTCTGGTTGCTTTTTGTTTTTTTTAGTTCTTCCCTGCTACAATTTTTTAGTTTATGTTTTTTATGACTGTATTTGATTCACGGTGATTTGTGAAGTATTGGAAGTAGCCAGTTCTTATATCATGCAACAGAACAGGTATTTTTTTCATACAAATAAGCAAGTACTAGAGTACAGTAGATTTTGAAGCAATCGGAAGCATAATGCTAAAAACTTTTGGATGGCTTGACTAAAATCATAAATTACACCTTGGAATTTGAAACAGTAGTAGAATATAGAATATATATTTGCTAATAAAATTTGACATACTTTAATAAGATTTATAAATAATACTGATATTTTAGACAAATATAAAATATTTCTTTTCAGTTTAGATGTCATTTGTTTTATACTTAGGGAACTCTAATGACATTCCAGTGAAAAACATCTTATACCTACAGAACATAGACTAGAAAAAAGTCACAGTATAAAGGATACAAATAAAAGATGTAGTTGAAATAGCCAAAATTGTTCCAGTAGGAATAGATTTCTGAGCATCCTTTAGATCTCCAGATCTGTTTGAACCTGCCATAATACCTTAAAAAGAGACAATTTATGTCAAAAAAACAAATAATAACTCCATGTTAATAACTAACAGAGTAAGAACATCTAATTTTAAGCTCAATTTAATTGGAGGATTACCAATGGAGCAGGCTACATAAGTATATTATAATCCTGCACAAATTTCTCAATTTATATCTTCATTTTATTCAGAAATCTGTGTTATTACCCACTTGAATAAACAAATCCTATAAAGGTCAGTAAAAAGAGAGATTTTTAAAAAAATTTTTTGAGCATAACCTCAGAATCATTATTGAAATGAAGAAATACAAGGAGTAGAAAATACTGGGGATAGATGTTATAAATTAATATGGATTTAGCAATTTTAGCCAGTGTGACCTAAGGCACTAACTTTCTACTAAACAGACATAATAACATCATAATAACATATGCAAGCAAATCAATAGACTAATGAATAAAAGCTTAGAAGCAAAAAATAAAAGAGCAGGCAAGAAAAAGAATGGTTAGAAAAATCACATACACACATGTATGTGAATCTAAAAAGAGAACAGAAGTACTCTGTAGCACATACTGTCATAGGAGGGAAAGAAACCCATACAATAACTATTTCTGCCATCTCTCCTGGAACTGACCTGACCACTGGAAGCAAAAACATGGAAGCTAATGTCAAGATGTTCCAGTGCAGAAACATTGTCAAATTCCATGGAACAAAACATTAACCATGGGTTCAGATATGATGAAATGTTGCTAAGCATCTGAAGTAAAGAAATGAGAGCAGTGGGGTTCAAACAGTGAATCCAAAGGGACACTTCCACTTGGTAATAAACTAGCAAACAGTGCTGAGACTTCTTATTGGAGTTCTATTCTGTTACTTGATAATACAATTACTTCAGCTGGGACTTTTGAAGAAAAACATGTCTGGTTGTTTCAGTCAAGTGTGAGCTGAGGAAAATTAAATACAACTAGTCTAAGCTTGACAAAAAGTCTACACAGTTAGTGTGACAAAAAAATATTGGACATTTAAACAAAACCCAGGCAGTTAATCAGACAGCTTGAATACCTGCAGAATCATTTGAATATTAAACTCTTCTCTCATGCCTTTGAAGATTAAAGTATTATAAAAGTATTGCATCTCATTTTGAATAAGGATTTAGTAACACATGAGGGTTTTGATTTCTTTGCAGACATTAAACAGATTTCTTGTTTCAAGTCCTATAACTTCTGAAAGTTATCAACCATGATCTATGTCTCCATGGCACCAGAAGGTTTTAGGTACATAAACTTGGACACAGAAACTAGCAACAAAATGCGTCACCTATAGGATTGGTGAAAATGAAAAATTTTCACCTGATTTTTTTTTTCCAGATATAAGTACGTATCCTCACACAAGAAAAATTGTTGTATCTACCTGTCACAGATGGGAAATAAATCCCTACAAGCATTGTGAAGTAGGTCATGATGTCTGTAAAAACATAAGGAAGTCCACCCATTTTTGACTGTTCTGATCCAGCAACTGATGGCTGATCTTTTTTCTCAACTATTGATCCTTTTTCAGAATAGGCACTCCAGAGATTATCTACAAGATCGGGGGAAAAAACAAAAGTCAGCGTCATCTCGCTCTTTCAGGATATCAACTAGTGAGAATGCAATAATCCTAGGTATCAGGTGCTTTTTTCTTACACTAAAATCATTACATTTCTCAGTATAATTAATACAAATTGTAACTGGTGGGCATTCCAGTCCGTGCCAGTAAAAATGCAGTAGTGTGAGATGTGTCCTGCAAAATTTTCTCCACCTTTAAAGGAAAGTATAGTTATAGAATTAAATTCTAATGTATTTGTAGAATGTACACTTCCATTGCACAAGCCCACAGATGTACTATTGTGAAAAAATAAGGAAACTTATCTCCAGTTTCAGGGAATCTTAGTATATACTAATACTTCTTGTATTTTGAGGAGCAGTATGAAAAAGAAATGCCACTTAACAGTAACTTGAGTTCTTTGAGACCTGCTAGACAGAACAACCCTGGATAACAGTTCAGGATTCAGCTGTTCATGGCTAAAGATTTCTACAGGATGACAAAAGCAGGGTAACCAGACTTCAGAAGATCAGTGATAAGCAAAAAAACCCCAGCAGAACATGGCTCAAATTCCCCAGCAAACTAAGCATATTTGTTTGAGGACTGATAGGTCAAAAAGCCAGTAACTTTTGAGAGCTTACATTTGTGGAAACACTGGTTGTGTACCTTGATAAGATAGTGAGAACAGCCCACACTGATTCTTATTTGAAAATGAGACAAGTTGTCCTATCATATGTGAGGAAACAAAGTAGATACTCTCCTGTCAAGAAGGCAAAGGATTTTACAGCAAGGAAATAAACAATTCCCATGTACCGCCAGAATGATCAAATAGCCAATTTTCAGACATCCTGAATAACTTTAGGGAATTCAAGTACAATATTTTGAGTCTTTATAGTAGCAAAAAAGTAACCTTGAGTACAATAGAAAATGGACTTTGAACCATAAATGGCCAAAGATAGGGTACTCATACCCAGATTTTTAACAAAAATCTTACAATTGGTAAGCATATATGGAAGCATGCAATGAGAAGCAAAAGAAAAAGCCAGGCAAAGATTAAAAATTAGTATTATTTGGTAGAGAATGCTATGTGTATTCAATCAAATGAAGAGGAGTAACAGACTGAAGATAGAACTGAAGCCTAAGAAGAGTTAATGAAATGAGAATTTTAAATTTTTTAGCAGAGATTTGAGAAGTGATATAAGACTAGGTCTCCAAATTAGCATCTATCTACCCCCTGTGAAACATAAGAAGAAAGTCCAAAAATCAGTTTGTAATTGCCAATGAAAAGCACTTAAACTCTTACTAAGCACTCAGCAGCTTGTATCCTTTTTCAGCATGACACATGGAGTGACAATGACTTCAGTGCTGCGATGTATACAACTTAATTGTGGAACTGTGCATGCCACCACAAGCGGGTAAAATCGGCTTAGATATTTTGTTAAGTAGAAATCACTTTCCTGTTTCATAGCATATCACACAGAGCTTTCCTATGCTCATTTTTCCAAAAGTGATAATCCAAGTGGACTTGAAAGTTAGGGTGAGAAAAAAGAACAACTTCAGAAAAGCCCAGACATTTGTTCCTTCTAGGACCATTCCTTGCTTGCTGAGGTTCCTCTAGCAACATTTAGGATACATACACAAAAGCTGGTACAATGTATCAGATCAACATGCTACCATGAAGCAGAACAAGGTTGATTAAAGCTAGTTGCAGAATTGTATAATTTGTTAGAGTTATAGGCGTATTTAGTCAGCCACTTCCAGAATGATTTGTTATTTTTAGGACAACATTCACAGAAGGAATATAAGAGATAAATACTTACTGTACATGAGTGCCCAACAAATAATGTGAGGAATTAGCACAGTTCCTGAGACACCCAGTCATGGCATCTGAATATTCCCAGTCACAGCTCAAGAAACTTTAATTTGCAGAGCCTGCAGCTTCAAAATCTTCACACAACATAGAACATACATCAAGTGGAAGAAAACTCTCCTTGAGAAGTCTGTGCCACTTTAGCTCAAGTGTACACTAGGTATCAGAATGTGTGCTCACACTCAGCAAGTAGGACACCTAGTTTTAGCATTAGATGTAACTAGGATAGTGAAATGCATTGTTACAGAGTATTCTGTGTTCAGAGAAATGTTAATCGGTGAACAGAAGCAGAGCACATATTTCCAAAAGCAGGAAAAGCAGTACTCAGCCTGAAATCTCCAAGAAAGACCTGAGGTTGACGTGAAATAATACTGGTACCCAAGGACAAACAGAAGACCATTTTTTTTCATTTAAAAGTGTTTCAGGGAGACACAGAAACTAAAGACTCATGAGCAGCATCTGCACATGAACAGTCAATAGCAACAACAGCAGTTGACAGAGGCAATAAACATGGGAGTTATCTTTGTGTTCTGACAAAACTTAGTAGTTATTCAGTTTTTCTAGAGTTTTGAAAAACTGGGGAAGCTTCAACTCTGCTTTTGTAAAAGAAAATTGTAGGAAATATTCAAATTCCTTAAGGGAAACATAAATGAAGGCAATCCACTTAGATCAGTCCATCTGTATTTCCCATGTTTTTAAAATATTCCTCACCCAAGGAGTCTAGAGCAGACATTGGATAAGAGGAAATCTCCTCACATAGATAAAAAAACCAGTTCAAAGACAGAAAACAACAGGTAAAAGTAAATGGAAATACAGCTTTGTAATGTAGAAGAGTCACCAGTAAGCTTCTACAAGAATGACCATCAGGATGTAACCGGTGCTATCCAGTACACTCTAACAGCCCCAAAAAAGGAGCTAGCACCAAGATGAGAGCCTGCTGGCAATACTCAGTTAATCAAAGTTGTAGAAGGAAACCCAACTGCAAAGAACTTTAAAAAAAATCCCCAAAACTTACCAGATTCATTGAGTAAACATAATGGTATTGATGAAATTGACTATAGGTAAGCAAAAAGCAGTGAATACTGGAAAGTGTGTCACCCACACTGAACTTTCAGCAGATTCCTGGTCATTAGAGATCTTAGCCTTATGCAAGAATAAATTAGCAAAATATACTTTTATACAGAATTGCTAGTTCAAAGAAACATTAAACAGTGAATGGAACAAAAGCATATCTTTCCAGCCTCTGAAACCTCCAAAAAGTAAAAGAGCAATTTAAATCCCACAGGGTAGGAAAAAATTAGAACATACAGCTGACTTGTGAGCTGGGGCATGAAATGCAAAATTATTCATGAAAAATTGTAGATATGCATATGGTAAAGTATAAATTTCAGAGAACAAACTCTAAGCTTGTAATTTTCTTGTACCAAGTAAATTATTTCATTTTTCATTGAGAAAATTATTTTTTTTAAAAAAACCACAAATTTAGACTCAGATAAGCCTATGTTTCATTTAGTACTCGCACACTTTATATCTGATATTTTCAACTGGAGTACTATGGCAGCAATGATTGTCTAGTGTCCCTATGTAGCATATTTATATAAATCAAACTTTATTTTAAGGGAAAGCAAAGGAGAGGAATCAAGAGTACCCATTTCATTTCCAGAAACATTATTTGTGTGTGTACAATACAAATTATTACACATTTAAGATGAGTCCTACAACTCAATGCAATTGGAATTCCAAGCTGCCACAACTGTACACATCTGTAAAGAGAAAAAAAATCTATACACTTAGTAGACTGCTTTTCTTGAATTCAATCACTAACTTGTTGCACACATAGGATAAGCTACAGAACTTCATTTTCATTGCACCACCTGTAAACTGGAAACAAGTTCTCCCTCAAGAGAGTTTGAAAATGTATTAATGAATAGCTTATTGAAATGTGTGCTGGGCATACACATTAAAAAAAAAATAGCTGTGATAAACACATTATTATCATTTTCATTGAACAATGGCTTTTGAAAGAGTACCTATAAAACTCCAATTACCCCCAAATTAAGGCACTTGATACTAAGATTCTAAAACCAGATGAAAATTTTATATGAAGAAGCATGCTCAAGGTAGCAATCTTTCACATAGATTAGAGGTAAAGAAATAGTGACAGACTAGACCACTATATTACTGACCAGCTATTGGCCAAATTAATAATTTCCAAAAACTTTTAAATCACTGCTTTCCAACTTACCGGTTAGAACTCCACTCATTATTCCTGGAATTCCTTGAATTTCTGTTACATTATTGAGAGTGAAGTAGTCATCACAAGTAGCATTAAGCAAAGAACTATCACAGAATAGGCGCCACAAAGGTGTAGTCTTTGTTTCATTATTGCTTTCAGTAAATTTGGCACAGACATCAAAGCTGCGTTTTGACAATGTACGGTTTCCAAGGAGACAGATACTATAAACAAGAAAAATAAAATCAGTGTTCCTTCAATACAGGGCTGTGAATTAAGCCATTATTTGTCCATTAGACTTCTTCAGAAACCTGTTATTTCCACTAGCTATCTTAAGGCCTAAACTACATCTACGAAAACAGTATATAGTTTCTACATCTAAAACTGTCGTCAGTAGTCTTTAAAACATGTATCAAATATTTCTACTTTATGGTATTAGCAGCTACTTTGCCTTCTGATTTATTCTTTAGAAAGTACAATCAATTAAAGCAGCTTGATTACTAAATAACAGCAATCATGATGCATTCAGTCCTACAAGAAAGAAGTAAAATTAAGTAATACTTTACAAACTTAATTAAAAGATGAGTCTCATGAAGAAAATATAAAAGTAAGATTAAGCAAGAAAATCATGCCCTTCCTTTACTAGCAAATAAAAACTTCAGATGATCCTTAAAAATATTACAATCCAGTAAAAAAGTAGGAAATAAGCCAGGAAGGTTAAACAGCAAAATTTAACAACAGTGATGGAAGTACATTAAAGAATCATGTATTGAGAAGCAAATTATTTCTTTCAGGAATGAAAGAAAATTAGAAAAGTCAGAACAATTGTCAAAAGCAAATTCCTACCAGCACAGAATATTAAGGATCTAGGTTTATTTCTTTGGTAAACTACACATAAGATGTTTATGATTCCAGGATTGTTTAATAATGGAATGATATATATCTATGAAAACAAAAGAAGGTACATCAAATAAAACATGCAGGTTAGGCAGATACACCTGGGCAGCTTCAAGGTATGGCATCACACAGAAGTTGGGCAGATTTAACAGAAAATTGTTGCTAAAGAGATCATCTTGCTACTTGCCTTGCTTATTTTTCTTTTTAATTGCTACTGATTTGATGACTCAATAGCACCAGGGTCAAATGATACAAACAATGGAAACTTCTTTCAGTTTGATTCAACTGGGAGATCTTGAGGTAAACTATTCTACCACTTATACAATGGACAAACTTAATGGAGGTTAGTGATATCAACCTAACTAACCAGCTATGTGGAAGCTGTTTTGTTTGGGTTTATTTTAACAACCACCATCAGATCAGTCTTACTGCTACATAAAATCCCACTTGAGTTTCTAATATTGAGGCAGACTCTAAATGTAAACATTTATTTTACTTTATTTATTTATTGGAAAATAAACTTTTCCCTTATATTTTTCCCCCCAGTACAATAATATTACAGTAGCAGCCACATAAAAGGTTTCCAGGAACTTGGTAATAAGTTTTACCTATGCTACATATCCACATAAACTGTCTTTTACATATACAGGTGACAAAAAGATATTACTATTTCCCCACTGAAATTTGCTGTAAGAAACACAAATTTTATTCAGAAATATATCAACATTTTTGATCATGCTGATCTTCTCAATAGAAGACTTGGCATCATGTTACAGAACAGTCCACAAGTACAGCTCTAATACTCAATTTGTAATGCAATTACCAACGTTTCAAAGTAATATTGAATTTGTAACAATCATACAGCAAAGGATAACTCTTATTATGAAGTGCCATGCAAGACTGAAGTTATCAGCCTATTCTGATAATGTCTTAAGCAATATAATTTTGTTTTCTCCTTCAACAGAAAAAGATGCACAAAAATGCAACTCATAACTGGGTAAAATAAAATGCAACTAATAATTGGAGTAAAGAAATAACTCTTATTGAGCTAAGAATTAAGCACATTAAGGATGTTGAGAAGCAATATGTCATGCATAACAACAATAAAATTTTATTTTATTAATAGGAAACGCTTCACAAACACAAGTGAATTTAAACACTTCAATGTTTCAATTTTAAGTAGGGAGAAATCGAAATTTCAAAAATTTCCTCATAACACAGAAGTTCTAAAGTGTGTTTCTTTCATAACTATGGTTCATAGCTACACTTTTTTTGACCTTTTTACTTTATTCTATAGGTTTTTAGTTTAAATCTTTAGATAGAGCAGTTATATTTACTGTCAGCAAAACCCACCTTCTCGTTCCTTAGGTGTGGATGGAATAAAAGCCAGTAATTTTAAGCACCAAATAACATTTCCTAGAGTTACCATATCTTATGAAAAACGAGAGAAAGATTCAGATATGTAACTCAGAATAATAAATGAGCACATCAATATTTAAACTACATAAACATACCATTGAAGCCGATGTGGTTGTATTTTGAAACTCAGCTTAAAACATGAAATGTTTTTTTTATTTATTTATTTATTCCCTCCCCACACTTTTTTTTCTTTTAAATAATCCACACAACTTGGATATTGCACTTACGGAAAGTCAGGTGGGTCAAAAGCAGTCTTAATAACTCCAGCATATATGGCAATGATGGAAAGAATCACACAGGCAAGGAAGACCAGTGCAAGTTTGTTGACATACTTTACTCCCACAAAAACTACTACAGCCATCAGAATGATGATACATGTTCCGTAGACTCTCATGTTGTTGAGCATAGCCTCTGCTTCTTCACCGTCTTCCTCTTTAAATATAGCAGCACTTGGAGAAATATAGGTCTGCAAGTCATATGGCAAATTATCATACATGCAATAATGAACATTTTATTAAAAAATAATTTACCTGAACTAAAAAAATCTAACCTTCTATATCAGTTTTGCTTTCACAAATTACTTTAGCCAGAAAATTTGTGCATTTAGAAAGTGTAGAGTAAATGGAAGGGAAAGGTCATGGTGAAGAAAAACAAGTTTAGAGAATAGGATAAAGCTTTTGCTCCAGCTTCTTCTCTCCCATTAAAGAGTTTCCACTCCTTAAATCCATGTGTCTGCCAAATGGGAAAAACCACTAAGGAATCTGGGGGAGAAAGGAAGTAGGACACGACAAAAAATAAAAGGAAAAAATAAACCATAAACTAGACTTCTGCTGATTGAAATAAAATATGAAGAATCAAACAGAAGTATAATAAAAAACTGTTTTCAGTATTATAGACCCTACATGATACTTCATAAAATTTTAATCTAAAATTGCAACAGCATGATTTAAGATTAGTGTGAAAAAGCTTAGTCATGTGCTAAAACAGACATTTCAAACTACTGCAATTTCAAAGAAGATTCTCTTACAGATCTCTCTTTCTTAAATTTTGGTGTGTTCTACCTGAAATAAGTTGGAAACAGTTTATAAGACTCATACTGATAAAGGCATGTGAGTAGACAAACTGATATGTAGTTCTGAGACATTGGCCTACATAACAATATCTATATTCCCTCTTCTAGCACCCCTGAAAAAAAACCCCTCTGCTCAGCTACTAGGGCTTGCATATTAGGGCTTGAGGCAACTCCAGTCCTTCAAAAAAACTGCTAAAATGACTATTCTTCAATAATATAAATCCTAAAGACAGGAAGAAGTTTTGAACAGGAGGCTACCATGATACATTTATAAGCAAAATCCAAAAATAAACGTAGACAATTATTTACCACAGTTTTCTTAGATTAAATTTAAGTTTAGTAAATTAATATTTACTAGAATTCTGGAAAAAAATGAAACTTGTCACATTATCATGGAAGAAAAAGAAAACAAACTGAAAAAATTATTACAGATAGAGTATATATTGTTAGAAAACACTAGACTATGATGTAGCAGAAGTTTCAGGCTCTGTATGGAAGTACTGCAGAAGATTTTCTTGTGGATTTTGTTGACCTGCTGTTCACAGCCCTTGCCGGAGAAAAACATAGGCAGACAACCAATTTCTGTTTCTCAAAATAATCCATGCCCCAGTGGAGAAAAAAAAAAGTAATATTCATGCCTTGTGTTATGACAGGGATCTATTCTGAGGTCTTTTTCAGATATCCTGGGTGGCATTTTACTTTGCATAACAACACAAACCCAGCATGACTCTATAATATGGAGAACAGTGCACCAAATTCAATCCACAATTTAACATGTGTTCGTGTTGCTACTATTGATCAGATCACACAAGCAAGCAATAGTGAAGACTATCTCTAATTTAAATCTTAAAAAGCCTGGATTTGAACACATGGATCATAGTAACAAGAAAGAATTCTTAATTATCCCCTGTGCATATCTTCAGTTTCTGATTTGATGACCAATTATTGGCCCCTCCTGGATGAAGCAAAGCCATAGTAGCTGGGCCATAGCATATTTGCAAATACATGAAAATTCAAAGCAAATAGCTTGGAAATGAGGAAGTGGGATAGATTATTATTGCCTCATTGAAGACATGCCCTTCACATTCATCACAACTTTTCACTGGGCAGCAGTGAGTTACCCTGGTAATGCTTGCCTGATCTAGGCTTGCAAACTATCATTCGGAAAGAGAAGATCTCTGCTTGGTTCCTACATTAAGTAGAACAAATGTACATCAAATAGCCTTTAATTTATTTTTTTATTACTGCTAAGCATTTAACTTTCTCAAATAGTGACAAGTAGAGAAAGAATAAATATCAACATCCTGAAAATGTAGTATCAAAACATTAACAATCACGAAACTAGAATGCATTTTAGACCATTTAGAACATTCATCAGCAATATCCCAAAACAGCCCAAATACATTTAGCCTTAAAGAAAAGCTAGTACTTACCAATAAAATTTCAATGGTACCAAGAATGTACATTGCTCCTGCAAAGGTTGTGCCTAAGTAGAAACAAAGTCCCACTGCTCCACCAAACTCTGGCCCTAAAGATCTTGAAATCATGTAGTAAGAGCCTCCAGCTGTGAATTTAACAAAACAAAACAAAAAAAACAAAACCAAAACCAAACAAACAAAAAAAAAAACCAGATAAAACACCTCAAGGTCTTCAGATGAAGGAAGACAATAGAAAACAAAAATTTGAATCATTCAATCAACATAACCAAGATAACCACTGCATGTGTCTCTACTGACATGCTCATGCCAAGACTATAATTAATCAATGTCTATACTAACTAGGCAGTTAGAATGTACGTTTAATACATTCATATTAACAGTACGTTTAATTAATATCCCCATGTGCATTTACTGTGGAACATAAAGTGAAGACCAAAGAAAGAAGACATAAAATTCCACAAGCTAAACAAAAACAAATTAGGAAAGGATATACAGGTATAAATAGATGTGAATGAATTTTTAGCTTCTAATGTCAAGCTATTCTCCATCAAAAAATAAATTTCCAAAATATTTGCTTTATGAGACAAGGACAAAATAGAATATTTTCTACTGATATACATTCTTTCTATTTTCTGTATATGAAATCATTGCCACTTTCACTACACATCATATTTTTTTAGTGCTATTTGAAAGTGTTAGGTAGGAATTGTTTTTTCTTGTCCACTTATATGCTATTCACTTTGACTAAGATTTTCAATTCTTCTCACCCTTCCTTCCCATACAAATGCATTATCTTTCTTTAAGTCATAAACTACACCACCACCACCCTGTTTCCATTGCACTATTTGCCTTTTAATAAGGCTCTAAATTTCAAGAACTTTCTCCTTTTATAGAATATCACCCAACTCCCTCTCTGGTTCCCTCTCCTACTCTTAAATTCATTATTTTTGTCCCACTTGCAACAACTGAGAAAGAAGGAGACAGAAGAAGGAAGTGTTTAATTTTAAATAAACATACATCAATGTGCAAAATCTGAAGCTGTTTTTCATAGAATGATTAAGGCTGGAAAAGACCTCCAAGTTCATTAAGTCCTATCATTAACCTAACACTACCAGGTCCACCACTATACTCTGTCCCCAAGCACCACGTCTACTTGTTTTTTGAACACTTCCAAGGATGGCAATTCCACCATTCACCTGGGCAGTCTGTTCCAGAGGCTTCAATGTTTTCAATACGAATGAACGATAAATTAACAAAGATATTATGATGCATCACCAATCCTTTTACTGAATATAATGCTGTTGCATATAAAAGCAAAAGAAAGGATCCTGCTGCTCAGGTGTTCTTCCATCCTAGGTTCTTATCTGTGCTTTCAGCCTCCTCCATAAATGCCAGCACAAGCACCATTTCTCTAAGAAACTGGCACCAACAACAAAGAAGTGAAAATTAAGACCTGTCTCATGTAAGAATTGCAGGCTTCAAAGTCTGTGGCAGATGTTAAACAAAACCTTTACAATGAACTTCAAAAATATGAGGGGGAAAAGAGCAGAACATTTTAGGTTTTTGCACACAGATTTGAATAACTCCATTTTATTATAAACCACAAGTATTTTAAACAAAATTGTCCATTGTATTTTTTTTCATATACAGTACGGTATCCTTGAAATACAATTATAATACAATTATTCTACATCCTACACAAATTGTATCTTTTATTTTTACCCAACAACTTCAGTAACAGTTCTGAAAACCCTTACTAAGTTGCAGAAGCTCTGCAAGTGAGGAACTACTTTAAGTTCATTAGGTAAACTGTTCAGAGTTCATACCAATGCCTGAACACCAGAACTATGAATGAATGTGTTGAGAAATTGAAAAGGGTAAGAGCTTCAAGGGCTAACTAATTTTGCATCTAAAAAAAAAAAAACTCTTAATTTATGAAGCCAAATCAATTTGTCAATCTATCCTGAAAATTTAAGGAGATGGGCAGAAACTAGAGTGCTTATATAGAGAAATATTTCTGCCATCAGACCACTTAGTATTCTTGCAGAAAACAAGAAAACTAACTCCAGTGTTTAAATGGAATGCAGGCAAATTCAGGAGAGAAAAAAGTAGTAGCCTTATTTGTAAAGAAATTTGCTTTGTGTGAAGACCAGTCTCCATTAATTCCAATTATAACATCTTATCTTTCATTAAAACAGGATCAAATGATTGATGACAAAGACGTGCTGCAGATTATAATTCCCAGAAAGTCCAGTTAAAAGACTGCATCTCACATTAAAAAGTTATTTATAAAATCAATTAAAAGAAAATATGCATTTGACACAAAAGCATTACTTCTGATATTTGAAAACTATAATAATTTCTTATCCCAGATTTAAACTTCCATCATTTGACAATTTGCCATTTAAGATAAAATTCTTCATTACCTGGAACTACACCATTTGTTGCTATAGCACTCATTGAAATTGCAGTTAGCATAGTCTGTGGAAAGATGAAATAGAAGAAATTTAAAATACTTTGGAGGATTTTTTTTTTTTTGAGAGACTGGGCAGAAGAGTAATCAAATGAAACTAGATTTTTGAAAAAAAAAAATTAAGATGCTTAATTTGGGATATCCATTCAACTCAAGTACTCAACTTTTCAGCAGAAGATTTAGTTTACTTAGATATTTGACACAGCCTTTAAAAAGAACTGGAAGAACACAAACCACTGCATATACTTAAAATAGTATTTCCATTATTCCATTTAAAAATAGTGAAAGCTGATTGTAACATTGTTATGATGACATCTAGTAGTGGTCTCACATTCTAAAATACTATTTTATGGACATAATGCTGTGGTTTGATTTGTAGTTTATTATTCAGTTTGTTCTAAAATTGTAAAAAGTAGAATAGTTCAGATCTCAAAGTAAATAATGAAACATTTGCTAAAGGTTAATTTAATAAAACTCATACAAAACTTCAAACAAAAGCTTACTTTGATCAACTCAAAAGAATGCCCATATGGGTTAGACTGACACATGACAGTCACTGCTTAAATATATAATCCATCTCTCTTGATTTAACCATATTGGTTAAATATCAGTACAGTTTAACCAAAATGATTAAATATGGTTACTTTTGCCTGATATTCATATATTAGAAGATATCAGTACTCTTGCAACAGAGGATTTGGCCAAGAGTTTAAAAAAGAAGTAAAATACGGTTAACTTACACAAGCACAACACATGAACACAATGATGAAAGACTCAAGAACTCCAGCTGTTCCTACAATCCATGTTAAACGCAGGAAAAGGATGACTCCCAAGATGTTTTGCAAACAGGGAAGATACACACCAATAAAAGTGCCCATTTGTGGACCCTGGAAACAAAGTGAGAACATCAATTCCTTTGCACTAAAAAATGTAAATCTATAAGCACTTTATTCCACAAACCCTTATCATAAATGCCAATTGAAACTGAATGGTAGCTTCAGAGTGTCCAGCTTCACAAATATTCACATGCTATTTACGCAGAAAAATTCTTGAAAAGAGAAAAAATTATTTGTGATAGCAAACTCTCTTTTTCCACAGGAATTAGGATGAAAACTTGATAGGGATAGGATGGCCCATTATCTGTTGATTATAACACTTTACAAACTTTCTTCTGACATACCAGTTACAAGCTAAAGTTGCAGGTTGAAGATAAGTTACTGCCCTAATCAAAACATCATTTATAGTCTGCAAAAAGTTGATCACAAATTGCCACACAGCTGGCACAAAAAATTATATTCGATAGTATTTTTAAAAATGACAGACAAGGTATTAAGACAGGGCAAGAAGAAATGCAGAGCTGACTACAATTTCATTTTCCAAAAATTGTAAAACCTGCCACAACATAGTATATGTGTACTTTTTATTTGCTAGTGTTCATCATAGGTCCAGATACACACAAAAGCCTTCAGGCTTCATCAGTAAATTTTCAGTCTTCTGCACTTATGAAGAGAAATCAGGCTTTGAAATACTCTAGTTAGAATCAACAGTTCTACACAGTAGCTTTCCAGATACACAAGGTGGTCTTAAATCACAACTTGGTGAAAAATGGCAATCATTTTAAATAAATAAGCAAGCATTGATGCTTTAGAAGTTATCAAAATTATTAAGAAAATACTAAGTTTCCAAGTACTTATAAGGAATCATAGAATGCCATTTAGACTATATTTTTTATTTGCAGCATCTTGGGCAATACCTATGTGCAACATCAACACTACTGTCTCAATCACACCATTAAAAATGCTGCTCTTACAGGCTGCTACTTAACTACCACAATTTCAGAAATTAAATTAAGACACACACATAAAAATTGTGTTATCAGGCCACCATATGGTACACAAACAAGATTAGGTGCAAGTGACGACGGTGTTTATTTGGCTAGTCAGCTCCAGAGGGAGTAATATGGTGCTGCATTGAAAAAACCTCTACACAGCAGCTGAATGGACAATAGGGATCACACTAAGCAAAGTGTGAGTAGATCAGTGTTTGTTTTCTCACATCTGAAGTTTATCTTCAGATGAGATAAAACAAATACAGATCCAGCACAACTAGACAAATAGAAAGAAAGCACACTCATGAACAAATGCAGGAAAAGCAAAAAGTTAAACAGCTGGACTTTATTCCTGACTCTTGCCCACTGTCCCAGTACCAACTTCAAAATCTCCCTTCCAGTCAAATGAGCTGCCCTTGTAAGCTTACTTTCAAACATATTTTTATCTCTGTCTCTTCTGCTCTGTGCCCATTTTCCTTTTACTCATTCTCATGTGTTTCTCCTCTTTTCTTCACAGCTCAGCATATAAAGTCAGTAGGAGCACCCCTTTCCTACACAAAGACAGATGACTCCCAGAACTGTCCCTTTCCCAGCCTCTACCTTAATTTTCTCAGTTTCAGTCACCATGCAGCTCATCATCCCTCCTTGCCTATAAGTTCTTATACTTTGTCAGATCACCTGTTTTGATCCAAGCTTTCTCCTTCCAAAACAGCCCCTGCTCTCAGAGGGATCAATCCAACATACCACCACAGACTACACTATCACTGTTGCATACATTCCAATTCTACAGAGGCAGAGATACATACTTTGGGTATTCGGTAGACAGACAACCCTTGATGAATTCAGTTCAATTCTAGCAAGTGTGTTTAGCAATGTATCAGAGTATATGCTAAGTATAATATTTTTGAAGTTTGCAACAAAATGTTTTCTTGGAATGCATCCATTAAGTTTTAAAAATACTTACTCAGACATACAAAACCAAGACAGCTACTCAAAAAAACTACTACCTTGTTAAGAGGTGCAAATATGCTTGTAGATTTAAAAGAGTGACCTGTTTCATCTCAAATTTGCCTTAATATAACTACCTAAAAACCCAGGCAGTTAAAATATATTAATAAACCTGAAAAAAGTCCTATTGTACACTCACTAGAGGTAGGTAACAGGTACTGATGCTCATACAAGTTCACAAGGAAGAAGAAAATAGAGGAAGAAGAAACTGAGTGTAATCCATGTTTCAGGTCCTAGATTTGCATGTTTTTCCTAGGAGTTCTACAGCAAAGTCTTGCTAAAATATGCTAACAAGAACATCAAATTAACACAAGTCCTGCTGCAAATGCTTCAGTTCTAAACATGATATTACAAATCTTACTCCTGGTTTTAGGTGTCCACATATTCTCTTTTCAGGTTGACAAATGCTCCTCTTTGTAGCTAGCTTTGCCTCGATAAATTATTAGAAGTCTAAATACCTTGACTTCCTTTCGTTTGCTGTCTTCATCTGCTTCATGTTCCACCACTCCTTGAGTCAGATTGGTGTAGTTTGCTAGTTTATTCAGAAGAGACGACACCATGGGGTTACTATCCATTTCTTCCTGTTGGGTTTTGAAGAATACTGCATTTATTAAATAGATCTTTTTAAAAGTCATCATTTTATGATACTACTTCAGACACTTACTCAACAGGTCAGTCCTAATTCAGCCAAATAAAAAAATTAGCGTGACAAAATACCACTCTGCTTTCAACCAACAAGAGAGTTCTATTCTTTCTAGAAGTTTAGCACATGGCTATGTTGCACCATTTCTTTCATATTTTTACACTATCTTAAAATATGCAGCTCGAATATAAGGAAAACCTAGAGAAAGACCACCGGTAATTTTAAAAATCTATTTTTATCACAATATCGTTTTTAGCGGATTGTACTGGTAGGGTTGAGTAATTAGGGTGTTTTTCCAGCATCTTGCTTGTGTTTAGAGAGTGACTTCAAATGACTTCTTATGCACCAAAATACTTAAGGATCTCTCTGAAGTCTATGGCTGCAGGCTTACATATTTTATCCTACACCAGGCATACTACTTCCAAGGGGTTAATTTGTTGAAAATACCCACACATATGCATATCACATATTATTGCACATATGTAATATCACTTGACACAAAAGTCAGCCCATCTTTCTTCAGCCAATTATCTGCTACGAAACAAAAAATCCAGAAGAATATACAACACAAGAATTCAAAGAAAAATGAATCAAAGGGAATTCAATTAAATACACAAAAATTGAACACTGGAAAGAAGACAAGAGATCGGGGTGACAAACAAGAAGTATCTCTGCCTGGAAGATTAGGTAATTATAATGGTCATAACAGTCAAACTTCTTTTTAACAATTTGTACAACAACTCCAACCTCTAAAAACATCAGAAAAACAAGACTAAAACTTACTCTGAAACATACATAGTATCAAAAAAGATTCACCACAACAACACGAAGTCACTAGAAGGCTTTCAACATGACATTGTTAACAACACTGTCTATAACTTGAGATATGTAAAAGTAATGGTTTTATATCAGCTGAGGATTTAAGATAAGCCATGATTCAAAATAACAGATTTGGGACAAGGTGCAGCTATGGCCAAATTATCATCATGAGGAATACAGAAACTAATTTGAACCACGTAAAGTTTTGGAAATGGCTTTATGGAATAGAGCTTGAAGGAGAGAAATTCAATGATAAAACTTAAATATCATTGTTCTTGTCAAAAAATACTAAGATATTGCATACATGACAAAAAGATACTTAATGATCAACATTACTTTGATCCTTAACATAATTTTCTCTTAGACAGTGAAAAATAGTAAATATACATTATTTGGATCATGCACAGAATGAACTGAAAGACCATGTCCTCTGTGCAAAGATATTTGAAAGGAAAAAGAAAGAAGCATAAGAGAACAACAAGAAAACATTGATAAGAATGCAACAGCAAGGTGGCTAAACAATGTTGGAAGAACCTTGTTTTTGTTAACAGCAAGCAGCAGAGCAAGAGCAGTTGATGCTGCTAGAGCAGAAAAACTGAAGTTTTTACTAGAAATACTAGTTAATTGTAATAGTGGTCCTTAAATGTAGTAAATTAATATACTTTTTTCACTAACTGATTGTAATCATTCAGCTGATTAAAAAGGAATGAAACGTCCGTTATAAAGTAGATGTTTATATTAGAAATTGCTGTGGTAAGCTCTACACTGTAATTGGACAATACAACTAAGTCATGGCTTATAAGTTTGTTTTATAGCTTTGCTGCTTTACGAGAAGTCTGTAATTCCCGTCTTGAACAAATGCTTTTCCTAATCCTTTTAAAACTGAATACTGCTTTCTTAAAACAGATTTAGCTTCCAGCAGCTTTCTCTAACAATGTCTAGATCCTAGCTCAAAAAATTTCAATGCAAGAAGACTTATTTTGTCTTATTATTTCTTCACATTAATGCATACCAGTATTTACTGTTCTTGCCTATATATAATTCAAATCCACTGAAATGGAATGTTAGCAGGAACCAAACCAGGAAAAAGTTATTAAAACTCATTTTTCCCCTACTAAATTTCAAGACAGAAAGAAAACAGGTGTTTGCAGATCTCCATTAAAGGTAAAATATGTTTTTGAAGTACTTAACTTACCTCAAAGAGAGCCATATTCTTTCCTTCATACATGTTTCCTCTGTCCAATTCTGCACTGTTAATAAATGGACTACTTTCCCTGGCAATCCCATCTCCTAGCAGAAAAGTAACAGAATTAAAAACAAAAGAAAGAAAAAATTAAATTATACATTATACCATAAAAGGAATAGTCAGAAGACTCTGGTTTAAGAATTGGTTCTAAATAACACCATAGGTGGCTGCCAAACCCAGTCTTCATCTCAGATATGCAGATGTTAAACGTTTAAGGAAATTAAGTTCATTTTAACAGTCTAATCTTTGTATAGTGTTCTATCTCTTAACACTTACTTATTATTCTTTAACACATACTGATTTCCCCCCTACCCTTTCTAGTTTACCTAAAAACACTTGATAATTGCACTTCACATGAATGTTTTGGGTATAGAATAAAATAACTCCCCACCCTACCTTTTCATTACTGACTCTCTCAAAAAATCTCCAGTAGTTGAGGAAGGAATTTATGAAAAACAATGAAAAAGGAATTATTTTGTAAAAGCTGTGAGGACCCTTCCATACATGTTATACCTAATCCATGTCATACCTAATCAATTCCTTATTGAAATATAAACTTCATTAAGCTGTAGCTCTACTGATCTGCTCTGGCTCATTTCTCAAAAAATACAGCATTACTTTCACTGCTTTCCAGCCCACAAACTACGTAAACTATTACATGCTGACACTGTTACAACATTGGCATTTCCAAATAATCTCAAGTCCTTGCCTGTGCCACTTCATCTATCTGCCTTTTTGCTCTTATATTCACAAATTACAGCAATAGCACCTACACAGTCTCTTCACTACAGAATTAAAGAACAGTTGGAGAACCAATTGTACTGTTTCCCTGTCTCCTCCCTCTGCCCCCTACAGAACATTTCTCCCCACATGAAATTCCAGAAGAAAGCTCTGGCAAACGTGTACACTAGTCTCAGCACAACATGTTATCTTGGTTGTAAACCAGACAGAAATAGATCTCAGTCTGTGATCTCAGACTGTGGATTTCCCACCACTGATTTCCTATCACTCTCCACAATATCACTATACTTGTTGGCATCATGACATAGAAACCCCATACTATCATAAGAGACACAGAAGATAGCAATTGTCCATTTGGGCTCTAAAATTAGTTCTCCAGTCCAGAGAAGAAATGGTGATGAATTCACCCATACAATAGATCTCCTTCTATCCATATCCTCCAACCTTCATTTTTCTGTTTCTCTACAGTTCATATTCGGTCTCTCACTGCTTCAAGTCCTACAGCCTGGTTAGGTGCCCCTCCTTCAACAAAGGTTAATGCAAGGTCAGCAGAAGGAGCACTGTGAACACAAAAGGATCTCCCTCATTAATTAACACTTTAGGATTTTTCACAGTATATGAAATATGTTGGTTTGGCACAAGATTATCTGAGAAATTGGCATTTATCCTTTAATAGGCTCCACTGTACTTAGAGAAAGGTTCAATTAGCTTTTTCACAGACAACAAAAAGCAACTCCGTCCTGAAACAAATACATACTGATTCCTCTTATCATTTTGCTAAAGCATATGAGCACTGGGACTTCTTGCCTAAGACATTGCATTTCCTTTCCAAGATTTTTGGAACACTGTTTTTCTTTTAGCTCCATTCCTTGAAATCACTCCACTGTTTTTGATGAAGTTTTATAAACCATTGCACATAAAAGGTGCATTCCCAAGTTAAGACTAAGGTTGTTTTATGTCAGTCTTGCTGAGATCACACTTCTACTGACTTTCTCACGAACTGATAGCTGGTACCTGTAATTATTAACTAAATATTAGTACTCGTTTCAGGGTACACCCAATCCCTTCAGAAAGGATTACTCTTCAAAAAGGGAACATGGAAATTTCAATTATTGTTTTGCATTCGTATAGAATGTAATGTCACTGGAGTTACTCCTTCAGTGGAGTAATCATTATGACGCCTTAGGTTTTAACTTTTATATTTTTCAAATCCTGTACTACCTACTATGTAACTCTGAAGTTTCCTGTAACTTGTTAAGTGCTGTTCTCTTATGCTAAGATAGACATAACAAAACCTCTCCAGCTTGCTCTCCAAGGACACCCAGACTGTCCTAGGCCCAAGAACTGTAAACCTTCATCTTGGGGAGAGGGGGGCAAGCTTGGGGAAATTACATCATTGGCTGGGTTCTGGTTGGTGAATTTATGCTGATATAAAAGTGTGAAGAACTCGTGACCTGTCGTCCTTTTTGGCATCCACTGAGGCAGGACCCTCTGGAGCCCAAAGTGTACCTCTGAAGGCCTTTCAAATAAATACCTCCTTAATTCCTTTATTCCTGTTTAGCCTCCGTTTCTAGGTAGCCATTTAAGGCATCAATTAGCATAATCAAAACACCAAAAGGGTAGCAAAAACCCAACATGAATCAGTATTCATAATTCTGACATTAAAGACTAGAGTCTTGTCTGACCAGGTCTGGACATAAAAATCAGTATCTCAGCACTACACAGTAAGTATTTTAAATTGTAAATTGTCCTTTATATGTTTGTATTTCTAAACAAAGAGTTACTTGACTTTGCTCCAATAGGAAAAAGCTCAGAGCACAAGATCTCTAACAAACATGCCTTGTTAAATGCACCTAATAGGCTTCAAATGGAAAAATACAGAACTTAGGATCTGAAGAACAGGAAACCTTTTTCAGCACTTCCAATCAATATTCTGCCTATTTCAAAGCTTTCTAATGCTCATCTTCAAAATAGTCTGGTAGTGACAGACTGAAATAAAGTCCTGTTTCTCTAATACAGCTCTCTTTTTGTATTTGTGGATGTTTGGCACAGCATTTTGATATTTGATCCTGTCAAATATTATTTTAGCTTCACTTGAAAGAGAATCAATGCTGAAAAAGTGACCACAAAAGCAAAGTGACAAGTACTCTCTCATCCGCAGTTTGTTGACTAATCCTACAATTATCATAAAATCATTAGAACCACAGAAACATAAAAGCATTGAGGTTAGAAAATAGCTCTAAGATCAGGTCCAAACTTAGACTAAACAGTACCATGCCAACATAACAACAGCACTAAGTGCCGCATCCAATAATTTCTTGAACCCCCTCAGGGATGGTGGTTCCACCACCTCCCTGGGCAGTCCATTCCAATGTTTAACCACTTTTTCAGAAAAAAAATTCTTCCCGATGTCCAACCTGAGCCTCCCCTGGTGCAGCTTGAGGTCATCTCCTCTAGCCCTATTGCTGGTTGCCTGGGAGAAGAGGCCAACCCCCATCTTGCTACAACTCCTTTCAGGTAAAGAGAGTGATAAGGTACCCCCAGAGCCTCCTTTTCTCTGTGCTGAATGATCCCAGCTCCCTCAGCCACTTCTCACCAGACACTGCCAAATTCACCACTAAACAACGTCCCTAAGCACCACACCTACATATATTTTAAACACCGTNGCCTCCCCTGGTGCAGCTTGAGGTCATCTCCTCTAGCCCTATTGCTGGTTGCCTGGGAGAAGAGGCCAACCCCCATCTTGCTACAACTCCTTTCAGGTAAAGAGAGTGATAAGGTACCCCCAGAGCCTCCTTTTCTCTGTGCTGAATGATCCCAGCTCCCTCAGCCACTTCTCACCAGACACTGCCAAATTCACCACTAAACAACGTCCCTAAGCACCACACCTACATATATTTTAAACACCGTCAGGGATGGTGACTCAGTCACTTCCTTGGGCAGCCCCTTCTACTGCCTGACAAGCAAACCATCTTTCCTTTAGGTTTCTTTGAAATTGTGCCTGTTCAAACTCTTCTCAAGTGTGGAGCTGAGTTAAACATAAGATAAAAATTATAACTTCCAGTGTAGTTTCAGACATGTCTTTAAGCTGCATTTCTTCTGAAATCCAATCTCTGCAACAAAAGCACTCCAAAAGTCTATACTTCCTATTACTTGATTTCTGAAAGTAACTCAATTTATGACAGTTTACAGGCAAAAATCTTAAATCTAGACTAGTATTTCATTTTGGACCACAAAAAAGACAAAATAAAATAACAACAAAAAAAAAACCTTCTTTGGGTTTGGTTATGGTATGCTTCACCTGTCTTCTGACACACAAAAAAATTTGCCAATCGATGTCATACTCCATGTCACCCAATATAAGTCATCAAAGACTAAGCTTTAAAAATTATGTTTCTACTCCCACACCTACTTTAAAAATTATTATTACTATTTTTAATCTGATATAGAATGTTCATATAACCTAGCACAACTCTGTACTTATTGCCAGACCAGTAGACAATCTAAAGCCATAAGTAATGTACCTTTCCTAAAAGCCTGTGTGGTATCTGCTATGTTGATAGGATACACAAAAAAGCCTTACTCTTGATTTTTACAGATACTCAAGCACTGTGATGGGTAGTTGTATCTTCATGGAAATTAGCTGCAACAGTTATATTTTCTCTTGTAGACAAGACATACAACTGCAGGAAGAGAAGGCAGGAGATCTGTCTCGAGGTAATAGTCAGTGTGTTCATGCAGATCATCACAATGTGTACACTCCCATATACTCCAGTCCCCCAAATGCCAGTGCAGTGTAATCCACACAAATTACCACAAATTATCCCAGAGCTGTGCTGGCCTTAAATTTGCTGACATTGTCATTAGATGATTTCTTATTAACACTTCCACACACCAAACAAAACTTAGGTAAAAATTTTTGCATGTCACCATTCAGTGTTGGTAACAGAGGCAAAAAACAGCACTGTGTCCAAATTCATATTCTTCAGAATTTTCAGAGTAGTGGTCCTCACAAACATCAACACGTAGATTACTTTTAAAAACTTAAAAATTTCTAAGCTGATCTAAACTGGCCCATTTTATGTAGTGTAAAACAGAACCCAACAGTATAGCTTAAGCATGCAGAAGCCACCTTGGCCAAAGAGGCAGCTCTCTCATTTGCGGGTTGGACTAGATGATCTCCAGATGTCCCTTCAAACCCTAACAATTTTGTGATTCCCCTCTCACGCTTATTATTCACTCATCTGCATCCTCATATCACACTGTTCCTCACAGGAATTGAACTATTTATCATAAATGTTTATGCTGTCACCAGAGACAATCAGCATAGGAATGAGCAATTACTCGAAGAGAAACAACTTCCTTAGCATTCATGACAAGAGCACTAAATTCCCACCTCTGCTTCCTTCCCCACCCCTGAATCACAAGTAGTAGAGTATGAAAAAATCGCTATAGGTGTCTTGTTATAGAGAAAGTGGCAGAGGAAGGCTAGAGGTAGACAAGGAAACAATCATTTAAGTGATCCTAAATTTGCACTATGATGCCTGTTCAAGAGATTAAGGACAAAAACATTTGACTATCTAATCTGATTTCCCATCTTTCCACTGGCTGCAGAATTTCATTGGAGCATTAAGCTATATAACTGAAAAAAGAATATTGAAATTTAAGCAGTGTATCTTTGATGTTTTCAGAACTAAGAAGAAAAACCTATTAATTTATATAAAGATTAAGGTTTTTTTAAATACTGAAAAAAATCTCAAATTGTTCCATATTTCTATCTAAATTTGGCTCTTTCAAACTTCTAGCTATAACATCCTAGTAACAGCTTCCAAATTAAACCACTCACAGTATTTTCTCTCTGTGAAAGTAACTATACTTATTCAAGTCATCTTAAGCTTTCTCTTGTAAAACAAAAAAAATTAAGTTCCTAAAACATTTTTCTAACTTTTAAATTATTTTTCTGGAAACATTCTGTACAGGTTTTAAGTTACAGAAAACCAAAAAAATTCAAACTTAAAATATCATATATGGCCTTCTAACACCAGTCTCAGTCAATGCTATTTACAGAAGTATAATCTTCACCTCTCTACTCCAAGGATCAGGCTAGCCCTCTTTACCATAGCATTAAACCAAGCTCATGGTATTCTATTCCAGTCTGACCCCTAAATCCTTTCCAGATTCACTGCTTCATCACTGTTCCACACTGTCTGCCATCATTATTCATATTCAAGTAATGCTCCTAATGTTCCCATTTATTTTGGTATTCAAACATATTTTGTCCAAAAAAGCAAGCACCTTTTTCTCCTGTCATGCTGTAAGAGTTTAGCATCTATCTCAAAAATAAAAGTAGATTGCTTTCTTGTGACAAAAGAATACAGGTGTTGTTCAAAGGAGTGAGAATTATCTAAAATTTTCGAACCACATGACCTCAAATAAGATAGTTCAGCTATGATAATGTATAACTGTTCTCCAAACAAGTACATATGGAAAACTAGAAAAGCTCTGATTCTCACTAGAAAATGTTAATTTTATATGCTATTATCTAAAGCAGAACTGCAGTCGGAGAACAATCCTTCACAGAAAAGTCCTAACTTTTCATAGTTAGCAAAGGGCAACTCTTAATCACAGTCCATATACCTTGAAGTAGTTCTGGTTAGCCACATACAGGTGAAACGTAACAGTTTTAAATAATAGCTATGGTAACATTTTCATTCAGATAGTATTTGGTCACATTAAGAACAAACCACTGCAAACTGAGAACATGAAAATGAGATTCTCTTTGCAAACGAGACAGCAAACACTTAATGTAACAAAACTTTTTAAGGTAAAAATACACGTCAGTAAAACTGATGTATATGAGTGTCACATTCAAGAAAGTTGCCGGTGGTAAAACCTTTATTTCTATCTGCTCTATCTTGCATATTTATGTCCTGTATGTTCAAGTTTTTGATTGGCAGGCAACTAAAGAGAAGTCATAGAATCTTAAAAATTAAATGTCTTAACACTTCTAATCTAAATCCACATATTGAAGCACTCCTTAGAGCTCTAACATATAGTAAAGTTTTTAAAAGCCACTACCTTGCTATAATGCATATATGGAAAAGGCATCAATAAACCGGTTTGAACACATCTTGCCTCATTTTTTGTGCCACATGGATTTAAGAATTCAGTGCAATCTAACTCAAAGTTTCATGTTATTGGGTTCTTTTTGGTAATTAAATGTCTAAATATATTTACTATATCACAAATTTCTTGCAGTACTTTTATTAATGATTAGCACAATTTATATGTTATCTCTATATGCAGAACAAAGTGTATTTAAGTCCCTTGTAAATAAACTACTTTACATAATGGAAAATTCTAATATTACATTCATCACCTATGATATCAACATTGCTAAAATTTAGATTTTCTTTACTTAGGCTACTATTATAATCAAGGACAACTTACTTCTAATGAAAACACTACAAAAGCTCTTTATAAATTCTTGAAAATATGGCTGGAAGTACAGGAACCTACTATTTCAGTAAGAAAGATATTAGAACCACAGTATTGTCTTTTAAAGGGACTCACTTGGATTTGGCCCATTTTCTTCATAATCTTGTTCACTCATGGTTAAGGAAAATTAAATCAGTCTCCTCCGCTGATTCTTCAGGTATTGAGAATTGAAACAGGAAACTGACAGTTCCTTCCTCTTAGCTTAGTGTAAGACCTCTAATCCTGTTTCTTACTAGCAATGGATTAATCCTGAAACAAGTCATTAAGGCTTCAGGCCGCATGAAGCATGCAGATGACACAAACTACATGACAGTCACAGAACTCTCTAAAGAGAATTAAGCTGAAGGATTTTCATCAGTAATAAACACCCTGCTTAGTGAAATGGGAAGGATCAAGTCACAGAAGCATCCCACATCATCTAATAATAAGTATATTTAAAGTTTTATTTCTATCAAATAAATTCACTTTAAAATATCTCCACTAAACAGATCAGCAGAGATTAGCAACAAGTAGTATTAATCTATTCCAAAGACCTATGTACTATTAAAGAACCCTCTTTTATGTACCAAGTACATATTAGCAGACCTTAAGCAAGTTAGTTTTTAAACACTGATTTTATGTAGAAACAGTTGCTATTTATTCTACTTAAGATGTAGCAGATAAACACTTTAAAATATAATCCTAGTAATTTTGTAAGCTCTTTTTAAAAACAAGTATATTTAAATTACAAAGGGTTCTCTTTAGGACTGGCAGCAAAATTTGTTTATTCTCTTTCAAATTAAATGTCACTGTTTTCTAATTTATGCAATCATTTATTACACATCCTATACTAGCCTTAAAGAACTTCATACAAAGTGTTTCAATTCTGTTAAGTGGATGTTAGTGATAGGAACTGACTACTTCCTGTGATCAAATCTTTGAATAACATCCAAAATCTACTTTTCTCTGATCATAACATCTATGTCGCAAGCATGGTCAACTGTGGAAAGGCTGTAAAGGTTGAAGGGTTGACTGAAAATATACTAGACATCTCAGTGAGGTTAACCTATCTTCCTCCATTGCACACACATTATATATACACACACATACCTGTGTCAACTATTCCCTGGTTTTCCAATAAATAACATTTTACAGAAATTCACAGCATCCATGCTTCATTAGCATGACTTCTTCATAGATGATCGGGTTTGTCATTGCTATTCCTTGTATTTGAGGGTCTTCAATTTTAAAAGATTTTGCAGGGATTAGTTCTCACATTACTTTCCAAATAAGAAACTCCTGTGGTGAGATAAATAATACTATGGGATGCGAAAAATACTACCTATGCCTTGAAACACAGAGCTGCTAATGAACAGAAAGCTGATCAACTTTGTAAAGTTTAGACAGGTCTATCTAGACAGGCACTACAAATATGTGTGAAGAAAACAAACAAAATACCCAACACAAATCAAACCCACAATTTGTTATAAAACTTCATACATTGCTGCCTACAGTATTTCCTTCTCTTCTTCAACCATTTACTGACTACTCTCTCTTTGTAGTCTATTATAAACACATTAAAAGACACAGGCACATATGTTTTCTGCTACTTTGTGAATATTTGAGTCAGCAGGCTGCACCCTCAACTATGTTGTTCACGTGAAGTATTAGTTTCCATTCTGCCTCCTTACTCCTCTGAAGTACTACTGTGACTAGTGCTATAATCCAGCCCCATAGCCAGTCACAAATGTCTTCCCCTCATTCGCATACATGAAAGTATCATATAATCAGAAAATATGAAGCTATGGAATTTCAGATTATTATGAAGGAGTGCAGATCAGTAAGAACACCCCAGGTTACTCCTTTGCCGCACAGATGATTATCAGGTAAGAATGTGTGAAAGGGGATAAATGCACAAAATTGTGCATTAATTGATAAGTGCTTTGCTAATAAGAATCAAAGTGACTTTACTGTTGATCTAATGACTAGAAAGCATAAATCTCTGATTCCCTCCGAAAAATCAGCGTTGAGTTTGATAGGGCAGGTTTCTTAGGTTTTTGTGTGTTTGGTGGGTTGGGGTTTTGTTTTAAAGGTACTAGTGCAGATAAGGAAAAACTACTTGGTTTTTTAAGACAGACAATTCAATCAAAACCGATTACATGCTAGATTTCAAAACAACTGGAACAAAATAACATGATGACCTATATAGGCTAAGGATGAGTCAAATGGGAAGTTCCCATTCTCCTTTTTTTTATTTTCATGTCCGCTCTCAGCTTTACCCACCTCTCACCTTGACACAACCCTAGCCATTCTCACTTTTTTGCAGTGCTCACTTAACTCAAAACCATGGGAAGCATGATTTTCACCTCTGCAGCAGTTTAGTTTACTCACAGTTTAGCATGCTGAACCAGGCCAGTGAAGTGCCTGATGGTCAAGTGCAGGAAAAAGGAAGCAAACCCAGTGACGCAGAGGAGGACAGGGAAAGAAATTGTTTACTTCTTAACCTTTTTCTCAAGGCTGGAGCAGAGAGAAGGGCAAACAGTCCTTCTCTGAGCAGGCGGCTTTTAGATGGGCTTAACTACAGCAGCTTTTAGTTGAACTAACATTTCAGAATTCTTTAGTTTTCAGAAGAATAACTCAAGAACAATTATTTGATTACACAGCATTAATTTAACAATTCCATACAATACCCAAAACCAAACTAAGTAGAACATCTTTCACTTCCCAAAACTCTCTGTCAGAGTGTAGCATTTAATCTCTTTGTGAAGTCAGAATTGTATATCTTATATATCTTCGCCTATAATTTACATACAAATTGATGCCTTCCATTTTTCTCTTTGTGTTTTCCTCTCTATTTCCAATTTTACAGACACACAGGAAGAGTCATACATAAATTCATCCACTTAATTGATATAGATCTACAACAGTATTTAAACATATCTCACAACTGTAACTACTAGTCCCCAAGACACTACCTAATCACATAAAGAATTATTTTTTTTACCTCTGGCCTTTAAGATTGTGATAAACCACTATGAAAATAGCAGTTCCACTCTTCCTCTCATCTTCCTAGGATTTAAAACTGTTCCAAGCCTTTCAGATGCTTCATATATACATATAGTCTAACAAATCCTGTCTAACTGTATGTATATTCAGTATTTTGAGATTCCATCTGAGGAAACACTATACACCATGCATCTCTGACTAGCTCTTCTACCAAAAGAAAATTTATTCAGATTAAGGCTGTACTACAGTCATCCATCTAGTACAAGAAATGAACTGTTGCGACAGTTTATATTGTTTTGGTTTCTCTATTTCATTTAGTTTAGAAAAAGAAGAGGCACTTATTAGAACACTTACTCATCATTTGAATATACTAAGGGAAAGACAACTATACGTAGTATATATCTTTTATGGGTAAGTAAGGTTTAAGAGGAAAAAGATATGGAAGAAAATGACCCAACTTCGTCAGCTTGGTGTTTTACTATATTAGTTTCCTAAAATAACGTAAATGTATTAAGTTTGTCAAGTATCTGTTTTTATCTCTTTACATTCACATCACACGGTATTAGCCTTATTTATCTGTCATCTGTGCCTCAAAAAGAAGATGCCAGGAAGAACTGCCTTTTACAAACCCCCATCTAATCACCTGTGATCATCTAACTAAGTTAACCCCCCCATGCCTTTACAGAAGTATCGATTGTAACAAAGTGTCCAAAACGTGCAAGATATGAACTAGCTCTCATAGTACTAGCAGTGATTCACACACCATACTTGGTATTGCTGCTACACCAGGCTCCAGAAAAAGGAAGTGTTAAGAGCCACAAGAATCACTGCTTTCCCAGCAGTGTCTCGTCATCCGAGTGAAAAATCACTAATTTCCTCAGCAACGCTCCTAAAGAAATATGAGTGCCCCTGCGGAAGGGGCTGTCCTGAGCAGACCCTCACTCACGATGCCCGAGCTCCACCTCCGGCTTGATTCTACTCCCCCAGGAGGCTTGAGGAGCGAGGCCTAGCAAGAAGGAAGTCTCCGAACGCAACAGCATCTTGTAGCAAATACCTACTTAACCCTAGACACGGTCTCTCATCCAAAAGCACATGGCTAGGCATACACCTGGAGCAAGGCAGGTAAAAGTGTACTCTTCTCTACAGTTTGAATCTTTCCTCCTAGCCCTCTTTCCAGTGAGCTCCAACGGCAGTTAGCTTTTAAGAGAGCCTAATGGTTGGACTCGATGATCTGGTCTTAAAGGTCTCTTCCAACCTAAACGATTGATTCTCCGTCGTTTCCCCGCCTGTTGGAGCGCCGTGGGCGGCGCTGCTCCCGCCCGCTCCCCGCGGCAGGCGGGAGGAGGACTGACCGCCCCACACCGCCCCAGGCGGGCGCCGCGCCCGACCGTGGGCTGCTCTGCTCCGCTCCCCCGGCCGGAGCCGCCCAGGAGTACTTCCTCCTTTCGGCCAGCGGCGCTGGCTAATGGAAACAAAGAGAAACAAGCTCGCAGCCACCCCAGGCGCCAGACTTTCGCTCTCTTCCGAAGCACACTTCTCCACCTGGACAGGTAGCCCCGGCACCGCCCGCTGGAGAGAGGCGATGCGGCCCCTCCAAAGGATCAGGGGCTCTCTGCTGGCCGGCCGGCCGGCCCGGCACATGCGGCACACCCGCTCCTCCGCACACAAAGAGCCGACGCTATCTTCAGGCGTTGACCCCAGGCGCTTCCCCACTCTCTCACCAGTGCCCCGGTCCCTCTCGTCGCCGTCATCTTCCTCTTCTCGCCGCTGCCTGTCCCGCTCCTCGCCCTGCGCCTCCACCGGCACCACGGTGAAGCTGGTCGGCATGGTGCAGGCGAGGCAGAGGCGCTGGCGCCTCCTCCCAGGGCAGCGGGCAGGGTGAGCCGGGCGCTGCCGCCTCCCTCACGTGAGAGCCATTTCCTCACGCGGCGGGGGGGCGCCCGGCGCCGCGCCACCTCCCCTCACGGCCTCGCTCATGGCGCCGCGCCCGCAGCTCCCGAGGGAGCGGCACGGGCCCCGCGGCATCCTCTCTTTCTCAAACCTTGCCTTGCACTTATCCTTACGGCGCTAAGACCACCAGGCTGCTGCTCCTCTGATTCTGTCAGACAGAAACTGCCTTCCAAAGGAAACCAGAGCCAGGCTGTAAAACCTTAATCCTCCAGATCACTGAAGGGATGACACCATCCAGAAGGCCCAAGCAGGAGATTTATGATCACCTTTTGGACAAGTGGAGGAGAAAGTCCACTGTGTGCCTTTAGACTACCAGGAGATAAAGATGGCTCCCAGAAATCTGCTCTCCTACGCAGCAGACATGGTTTGCAGTGGACAGGTGAAGGTCCTGTAATTTAGGCTGGAGTCAGCATTTAAACTCTAACTGGAAGTGAAGCAGATTCAAAGAGTCAGTGGATGAGTAGTGTATCAAATTAAATATTAATGATGTAGCACTAGTGATGAGATATAGCTCTTGTTTACCTCCAACTTCCATCTCAAAGGAAGTTGTAGCATCTCCACTCCAAAAGTGGAGAAAACTGATTTAGAAGCCAAGGGCATTTTTGTCTCCTGCTCTTCTACCTTCTCAAGCAAAGTGCTACAATAAAGCAGAAAGGATCTTCATGTCAGTCTGTATCTGTGTCTTTTGCAAGAGGACTCTGGTGGTTTTGTGGGTCCCACACCTCATCGGGATGGAAGATGTCTATGTAATGCTATAGTCTGTCCCACAGCATAGAGGCCTTCAGAGAAGGGGGTAGGTAAAGTGATTCTGGCCACCAAAGGTGGCAGTGAGGTGGCAGATGTGGAAATGGAGTTGCAGCAAGAAAAGGACAGGGAGAGATGCATGGTAACATTTTGATACTTGGTAATGGGCTTCCCATTCAAACTATACTATGTCACTACAGTAAAGAGAATAGTGGCTGCATGAAAATCATCCTCCCTCAGCCTTTTTCCAAGCTTAAGAAAACAAGAATTGTTTCACTGCTAATGATATCAGATCCCCAGTGCTAATGATGTTATCTGCAGAGGTAAGGATGTTTTGGGGTACTTTTAATGTTAAAGTTCCTTTTGTTATGGTACACACTATTATCCAAATTAATAGTGTGAAGAAATCGGATACAATGATAAATTAGAATAGCAAATGTAATTTTGAAACATATACACAAAATATTAATTTCTTCTTCAAAACAAAGACTGATTTTTGTCCAGGACAGAGCTAATTATTTCACGGTGACTGTGAGGGAGCAGAGCCTGGAGCTATGTGTACCTGTCTAGGTTGTTATTCTATCTTTCCTCTGTCATCACCAGGGGCAGAAGCAAGGGATTCTTGCTTCTGAGAAGGTGTGTGTGACAGCCGGAGGCTCTGTCCAACATTGGTTTTCATTGTCACAGGTTTGGTGAGCATATTTGCATGTAAATCACTCTTTCTTTGTACATTTTTTATTAGTAGTATTGTTTCTGTTACTCTTCATTTTCTTATCTCCTTGCTGTTTCCAGTAAATTCTTCTTATCTCAACATGTAATCTCTGCCTTTTCTATCTCCCACGGAAGAGGGAGGGGAGCAGCTTGTGGCTTTTTTTTTAGTGGGATTACTAAATTAGGAATACCTTTCCTAAACCATGACAACAGCATGCACTGTATTAAGCAGGGAATCATGTATGAGCATTGAGAAGAAAGTTTTCAACAGCTGATCATTTCTCAAGGAACATCCATCTAGTGCCTTGAGAAGTCTATTGAAGGAAATTCATGTACTATAAAGATGAAAATCGTATCTTACTGCATGCACAAAAGTGGAGAGAAAATAGGACTGCAGCCTTCATTTTACTCCAATCTGATACAATTATTTTTTGTTTAAAATAGCTAAGAGCCAAAGAATGAGTTTTGGGCCAAATCACTTTTTAATGATCAGAGGCAGCACTTCCTCTTCCAATTCTCTTCTGTTTCCTCTGTCATAACAATAGAGAACCATCTGATGAAAAATAGGCACAGTTCAGTGGAGCAAATATGATACATTCATATGGGCTTGTGGATTGTCCCCCATTACAGGGACATCCTGTAATGTGAGAGCTGTGGGTTTTGAACCTCTTTAAAAGTTATTGCACAATGAGGACCTTTGACTGGGAAAAGTAACTCACTTCTTACATTTATTTGTCCTTTCCTTTGGAATAGCATGAGATAAGTAGTGTTGTGATACATGCGAGATCTAACAATAGACTACTCTGATGGTATGCTTCTTGAAATAAGAAATAAAAAAGAGCAAAGTAGAGTAAGATTAAGACATTACATAGATCTGTGTCTAAAAAGCACAATGATGGAATCATAACATTACATGAGTGTTTTGTTAAAAAAAAAAAAAAGGGAAAAGCTTTCAGTTAGTGCCATTCCCCAAAAACACAGAGCTCTTCACCATCACCATCTTGCTGTTTGGAAACACCGGAATGCAGCAGGACAGCATCAATTCAAACAGATATATTCAGACCTTTAGAAGTCATTCCTCTTGTTAACAAAAATGGGTTTTGATGAATATTCTATAATACCCCCCTAAAATATAGTAAAAACTGGAACACATGAAGATCTGTGTAAGAAATTAGTTTATCTACCAAGAATAGTAAAAGGATAAAATTAATGCTAACAATAAGGTTGTGATTTAAAACAAGACATCTGTCTAAGGAAGTTAATGATATCTCTAAGACACCAATACCTTAAAAACTTGTACTATCTTTGATGTTATTAAGATATTAGAAGTAAATCACTAGAAAGAAAAAAAATACATTTATTGTCACAGAAAAAAAGTAAAGTCAGAAATAGCAAAGAAGGAAAGAAGAATGCTTAACAGTCTGTGTGACTGACAAAAATCACTAATATTACACATTTTTAAGTCATCAGGACTAATGCAGTTTATGCATGTGAAACTGAAAATAAACTAGCGACTGACTTCTTGGACTCAGGAATGTTGCATTTTTAGAAACCTCAAAATCTTTAGAAATCTTGAAAAATAGGGAAAATTCCAATAAAGAGAATGACTGTCCTTGTCAGTACTGAGTTACCAATACTTAAAAAGAAGAAAGAGTGGCTCAGGAAAGTTGAGCTACCTGGCTTAATGATAGTTTTGTTTTGAGGAAAGATTATCATGATCCGTATATTTTTGAGGAAAAGATAATGTGTCTGAACAGTTATAGTCCACATGAAAAATACCATTTGGTTTGGTACCAGTGGAAAATTGGTTGGAAATTTTTATGGAATTAACTGCATATACTTCCGATATATTTCAAAACTGCTTTCTGAAAGATCTCAAGCTGTTAGCAGAAGCAGAAAGAAAATAAAGTGTAAAACAGGGAAGATTAAGATTTTCTCATTTTTTTCATCAGCCGTTTAGATTTTCTAGTAAAGTCTGTGGGTCACAATGATTGCAGTAAGTAATGGCAGAAAATGTTTGTAATTTGAATTGAAAAGATAAAGACTTTATAATGTAGTCATAAATATCTCTGACAATCAGGCACACAAGAAGTGATAATTCATCATGGGAAGCATTAATTCCGAAAAGGATACAGTGTAACCCAAATTGAGTCTGACACCTTTTCAGTTTAACCTTTGACAAATCTTCCTGACTTCAGGAATTTGTGTCTTTTACTGTGACTAAAATGAAAACTATCTGCACTGTGCTTTTTATTTCCTATCTAACAAGCGTTTTTCAGAGTCCCATGCACCATGCCAAGTGGTACTTTTCTAAGACTTAGTTTGTTACCTACTTATGCCTCCTCAGTGAGAGAAGAGGGGCATCATAACCTCCCATTACCTGATTCCTTACAGTCTGTTATTTCTGTCATCTAGAACACATTTAACACATTGCAATGGACTAACTTTGTGAGAGCTAGAGAGTGTCAATTGCCCAAGTGTTCATGCCTAGGGCACTTCTGCAGAGATGCTGCAGTGCCTTTTCATATCTATGGTGATCAAGACACACCTGAAGCAAAGCATCAGATCGCATGTCTGTCTTGCATTCAGAGCACATGGAAATAGAATTCTATGAAAACCTGATTAAATTAGTCATTGCTAACACAGTCAATTTAAGTAGAGAAGTGTTACTTTTTTAGGCAGGTTGAACAAGACCATATTGGTGTATCCACACTGTTTTGTGGAGATGGAATACCCAGCAGCAGCTCCAGAAACACTCTATAACCTCTCCATTATTAAAGAAATTGGTTCCATCTTCCAGGCTTGGAGCATGCTGATAGAAGAGCACAAACTGGTATGAAAGTGGAATGCTACTGAAATATAACATCAAGCAGCATGGTTGACTTCTGATATAAATAATAAACACATTGATAAGACAACACTCTGGAGGATCCTTTTCTGGGTTATTTAGAAAGTTGTATCCACTACAGTATGAAGCATGTTAGGCTACCATCACAAAACCACCTGTGTATATATAATTATTGAACAATATTTGCAAAACTAGTGGCAAGTATTTTTACATATAAAAGGCTTGGAACACAAATGGATTCAACAACTATTTCTCCATTCAGTAGATACATGAATCTTTGCTAACCAAAGGCTGAGGAAATTAGGGGTGTCACACATATTTACAACACCAGCATGTTTACTGAGTAATGATATACCAGAGCATGTGCTGATATCACAACATGGGTTTCTAACGAGATTGAGATTTGTTTTGTAATCCTTTAATGAGTCACTTTTCATTAAATGCACATACTTGATTGTACTTGAGCTGTTAGCAGAGCAATGCTGTTGGCTCATGGGCAGGCTTTGCATGACAATTTTATCTTTCAGTGAACTTGTTTTGTTACTGTAAAAAGAGTGAAACTCAAGAGTTGTATTGGTTTGCTAAAGAAAAAAGCTCATGGTTGAGCTTTGTAGAAATCCTCAGACTGAGCTGGGCCAGTCATAAGTTTACATGGTGATAGTTTATGGTGCTTTTTAGACCATGAGGTTGGGCAGACTCCTAAGATGCTGTGACAGCTGCATTTCTTAAATTTGTGGCTTCAGTTGACTCTATGAAAACCTGCATATTGTCTATTTTTTAGTAAAGATGAGATGGACAAACAACAAAGCAAAGAGGTGTGTACATGGACCTCTCTGACATTGGCACCTGAAATAGGCATTCTGCCTTTCACGACAGTAACTTACAGTGGTCAACAAAGGAAGTTTCCAAAGTGCAAGATAGCAGGCAGACAAGCTGACAAACTACCCAAAAGGTAAGGGATAAAGGTTGTCCCAAGGACCAGTACCAAAAGTAAATTATGAGAAGTTACAGAAAAAATAGATGCAAAGAAACCATATTTGTATTTTAACTCCAAGAATGCCATATGATGTTGCTTAATTGTCCAGCAGGATTGTTGAAAGGGCCACGGTAGGCAAATTTCTTTTGCAATTTCAGATTGATTTGTTCCAACCAGAAGAGCTGAATTTCCTCTATTTGGAGAGCAATCTTATGTGCTTTAGTATCCCCATTTATGAAGAAACTTAGCAAAGCAAGACATTGTTTCTATCCTTCTCCATCTTAGTGATATTTAAAACTTGTTCTCAAAGACCCTAAATGTACTAATAGGCCAAAGCTGAGCTGACCAGCCTCACCTGAGACACTTCTAGCTTCACGTTCTCTGTCCCTGGATCAAGGGACTCCCTTTAAATTCAGGCCTTGGCCTTCTGTCCCTGTGTGATCTATAGTACAGATGTACTTGCCTTAAGCTCTGCTTCACCATGAGCTTTGTTATCCAGAGCCTGGCCTGCCTGTCTCACTTGGGAATGGAAGTGAGAAGTCTTCCAGTGGTTGGAGAATCTCCTACTGTACTAGCTTTTGTTATTGTGGTTTGGCTTCTCTCCCAAAGGAAGCAGACAGGCCTGAGTGTCCCTTGATATTCTGAATGAGGCCCTGAATAACTTGCTCTACCTTTGAAATTTGCCCTTAGTGTAAGAGGCTACACTAAATGACCTCCAAAGGCTCTTCACACACTACTTTCTGATTTTGTTAAAATGCAACCACTATCCCACATCATCTAGGTACAACAGAATTTGCTTTTTAACAAAGCAGAAAAAAAGAAGGAAACTAGAAAGTTTGGTACAATATCTGTTGATTCCAGTCTCTACTTCTGCTCTCTCTTTTCTACTTTTGCCTCACTGTGTCAGTATTGTGTGCTACGGGGACATCACAAAACCTAGCTCCTGTACTTTGCCATGCAATATAACAAACACGAATAGAATATTAATAAAAACAAGTTCTATCTTTCCTGGTGATAAAACAGAATGAGACTCATCTCTCACTATGACAAAGGCTAAGTCTGTGTTATGCTGCCGACAACAGCACTGCCGTCTTAGAACTCTGTGAGCTCTAATTTCTGTTCATTCTTGTTGGAATGTTCAACATCACTTGCAGAATTAACTTTTCCATCCTTTTCCTCTCTGTCCACTTGACATACTGTTTCACTTACTCCTTGAGCTGAGAGGTTGTGTGGAAAAGATGCCAAAATTCTGGAGATGCACACTTAGAGTACGCACAGTCAATTTTTCTGACTTGCACAGTCTGTGCCAGCTGGAGCAGGTTTTATTAGTTACATAAGTGATGAAATAAACCACTTTTACTGACATAAAAAAGACTGCAGTGCAAACCGCTCTACAGGCTGAAGTAGGAAATAAATATGTTTGCTTACACCAGCATGACTTTTCCATACACCTGTTCCTCTTTGTCGTTGCTGAACCACGGCTCTGAGGGAGGGAAAACATAATGAAAGTATTTAAAACAATTATCTCTTGAAGCTGTTCTCTGACAAAATGAATACCCTCTCCAGTCCTCTCAATGGCATCTGCTAGCAGACACAGTTGAGCTGACTTGCAACATAAGCATTGTAGGTTAATCATTGCCAAGATTTAAATTAATTGTGAAACTAGTTTCATAATGCCAAATAAGTGAGGAGAACATAGAATCAAAATAGGAAAATGTAGAGTTCCTTAAAGAACAATACTTTGTCAAGTGAGTGGCAGGTAAAAACACTAAGAGGATACAATAGAAGTTAATATTATTTTTGCTTTAATATGACTTTAACTGTGTTTTATTCTGCTGACATAGAGTACTTGGCAGAAAAAACCTCTGCATAATCCAATTGCATTGCTTTTCTTCCAAAGGGAAATTATGCTCAGCTCCATGTTAGGAGTCCTTCTGCCCAGTGAGAGCCCTCATCACCAAGCACTCCTTGGAAGAGTGAGTTTTATGCTAGGCAGTATTACATTTTCAGTAGAAAGGGTGGGGAGTAGTTTCTTGCATATTCATTAAGGATATTATTTTGGGACACAGCAAATAACACAGTTGAATCCCTTTAGGCAATAAATATTTAGAATCTTCCCGGAGTACTCCAAATAGCACATTATTATGCTAAAACTAGGCACTTCACCTTCTGTTTTTAATTAACTGACTAGTGACTGTTAAATGGCATATTCTTTAATATGTCTGCCAAATGAGGACCCTCAGAGGACGTGGGCAAAATTAGGATCTTCTTTGCTTTGTCTGAAGTGAAGTGAGTCTACACAAACAAGTTGATTCTGACTAATTATTTCTCAATAAAGAGAGCCAATATCTTTTATGTATCAGAGAGGCTAGCCAACATAATGATCTTGCAAATCAACAGAAAACTGCTAATCTTTCTGTAAACAATACAGTTTCAAATTTGAATATTGACTAAAATTATGATACACCTTGTCATGCTGAAATACTAACTAGCATCAATTTATTCTCTTTGTAGAACTGTTTTCAACTAAGTAAGTGTAAAAACTCATATCTGTATTAGATTTACTGTTTATTAAAAATGATAATTTTCAAAATATTTGGGAATACATAATCTCTGTGTATTTTTTTTTCAGTCATGCCTCAGTGTCTCCATATTGTTGTATACTATCACCCAGTGGAATATAGTTCGACAGGACTTCTCAGAATAGCTTGAGGAAGTAAAGCATGCTTCTTTCCATCTAAGAATCAAGGGAAATTTTTCACCCATTGAAGCAGAGAAGCAACTGGTGCTGAAATGGTATCTTTTGGTGGCCAAAGAGCATAGGAACAAGAGCCAGGCTTTGGAGAGATTTTTTTTTTTTTTTAATTTAACTGTAGTTCAGTGACACACACTGCTGTGGTAGATCCCAGGAAAACATGTTAGGTTATGCCTTCTATATGGACTTTGATCACACTTATCTAGAGACTGTGTGCTGCAAGCTAACTGACTAAGAAATGCTAATTGATTTTAGAAAAACTGTCTACATCTCTACAACAACCTGTTCTTGCAATTTTTCTTTAGAGATAAGCTCTCAACATCAGCCAGTTTTGCCTTATAGGAATAAAACTTATACTGTAATGCAAAGGAAAGTCCTAATCTGAGTTGTAGCATCCTTTAAAGCACTACACTCCGAGCTGTCTTCTAAATGGAAATTTGGGAAACTGTATGAAAAGGCTGTGGGCTGAGAAAAGCCTTGTAACCTTTAATGAAATATGACCTGGTTTGGAGCCAAGAAAATGGCCCCAGTCAATGAAATTATGCATAATTTTGAACTAGGAAGTGCTAACTTTCAGCTCATCACTCAAAAAAAAAATCACACCTAAAAAAACATTTATCTGGAGAGAAAAAAATGTCTTAAGTCACTCCCACTCTAGACATTCTGTTGCCTCTAAGAATACATTTTTCCTTTAAATATTAAGGGCTTAAATATATAAAATTACTGTACTGTAGACTTCATTACCTGATATATATGTATATAATTTATTAAGTGTGTGTATACTGTGTAAAGCACGTATATACAAACCTTGATATATGACTCTAGTTATCATTCCTGTAGGATTTAAATAAGGAGGCCGGAATACCTCTTTAGTCAGAGTGGATTGTTCATCCTGTCAAACACAGGGAAACAGGTGACAGCAAATCATATCAGAGAAAGGAGTCAGAAATTGCACAATTAGCTCAGAAACCACTGCAAGATTCCCCTTTAAACACAAACTTTGTGAAAAAGACTTAGTTTCACAATAGGATAAAAGAGCATAGGTGAAATAAACTGTCCACAAGAAAGATTACATAGAATTAGACTGGGAAGAACCAATTGTCATAATTATATAGCACGTATTTAGTCTTGAATGGACAGAAATGAGTGACTTTCACTCTAGCTGAGAGACTGGCAAACCTGGAAAAGCCAGGAAATGGATGCAGCATTGATCCAAGTGAGGGCAGGGAAGAAACTGAGAAGAGTTGCAGGGTTACACCTATGCCTGTCCTCTGGTGTTCCTGAAATGTGTGGTTTCCACTATTTTTTTTGTTACACTGTTGCAAGACTACTGTCTACAGATTTTACACTGTTCAATTAGTGTAATATTAGCAGTAATAATAGAAGTCTAGGAGGGTAATCCCCCTAACCTTAAAAACACTAGCAAGTTAGAACATGCAGGAGGACAATGCCCTGTTCTTAAAAGGCTATCAAGAAACCAAGAGACACTGTGTACCCTCACACAAGCTGCCAGGATGACCATGGCAGTTCCTGGGGCAGCAAGATACAGGTCACATTGCACACTAAAATAGAAAAATAGAACAAAAATGCTTACTTTCTGGAGTTTGTATAGCTGGGGACCATGGGCACTTTGGTGCTGGCTAAGATGTTTGCAAGTTTCTTAGCACACTAGAAACTGGGATAGAGAGGGGCAGAGGCAGGGCAGAAAGCATCCTACTGTGGTCCTGCTGCTAACTCCATTGCAAAAGTATAATTTGGAACATATATGCCACTTCTCTGCCTACACTTTATGTCATCAAAACCACAGCACTTTCCTGCCTCTAGTTTCTTTTAACACAGGTATGAAAGCTCATGTCTTGTGTGCTGCTTTAGCTGGGATACACTTTTTTCACAGTGTCTGGCATGGGACTATGTTTTAGATTTATGCTAAATACAGTGATGATAACAGAGATGTTTTTGTTATTGCTAAGCAGTGCTTACACAGAGGCAAGGCCTTTTCTGCTCTTCGTACTGCCATGCTGACAAGGAAGTTGGAAGTGCATGGGAAACTGAGACACAGCCAGGACAGGTGACCCAAACTGACCAAAGGAATACTCCAGACTATATGATGTCATGCTTATTACATAAAGAAGGGGGAGAAGGAGGAGAGGGGGATGTTTAGAGTGATGTTTTTCTTCCCAAGTAACTATTATGCATGATGGGGCCCTGCTCTCTTGGAGATGGCTCAACACCTGCCTGCCCTTGGGAAGCAGTGAATTAATTCCTCCTTTTGTTTTGCTTGCATATGTGGTTTTTCCTTTCCCTATTAAACTGTCTTTATCTCAACCCATGAGTTTTCCAGCTTTTACCTGTCGCATTCTCTCCCTGATCCCACTGGTAGGAGAGTGAGTGAGCGGCTGTATGGGGCTTGGTTGCTGGCTGGGGTTAAACCATGACAGTCCTTTTGGGCAGCCGATGTGTGGCACAAAGTGTGCAAGATAATGACAGATTTGATTGGGATGTGCTGAATTGAATTAATAGCTGTTAGTGCTGTTTAGCTAGTAATCAGCAGGTTCCTGTGCTTGCTATGTGGCTCCCTTGTATGACCACGTATTAGTCTAGTGCTCATTAGTGGTTGTTTTTTGCTTTTGCTGCTTGCTATATTGCTGTACTGCTTATCACCTCCCAGTGCTGTGCCTGGGAACATTTTGATAACAGCCTTGGTGATGTGCCTGGCCTGGCAGATGGCCAGTGTGTTGCTGCTGTTTCTGTGCTGCTATACTAGACAGCTTGGAATTCCAGTGGGAACTTGAATGGAATGGACTATAACATGAATGAGTCCATGACAGAGCAGAAACCCACCAGCAGCCCATGGAGGACCCTGTGCCGGAGCAGGTGAGTGCCTGAAGAAGGTTGTACCCCATAAGATGTGACTGGAGCAGGTTTGCTGGCAGGACCTGTGACCTTATAGGAGGCCCTGCTGGAGCAGTTAGCGAAGAACTGGAGCCCATGGAAAGGACCCAAACTGGAGAAGTTTGAGGACTGTCTCCCATGGATGTGGCCCCACATTGGAGCAGGGGCAGCAGACATTCCCTCACAGCCCATGATGGAGACCACGGTAAAGCAGCTAACTCCTGCAGCCCATGCAGGACTGTGATGTGGACTACACTAACAGCAGACTCTGGCGGGAACCCTTTGTTGTTAATCAAGCTGGAGATAAGGGAAGGAGTTAATTGCAATGTTAAGCACTATAATCTGGCCCAAAAGAACTAGGGATGGAGATTGTAATGGATATACCTTTAAATTGTTGTAAACTGTGATTTGAATTGTGTGGTATAGGAATTAATACAGCAGAAACCACCTGAGGCAGTGGAGGTAAAGCTTTGCACGAAGCAGTGACTTGATCTGAGCTGGCTTTGGTGCCCAGTAACAAGCAGCAAGAAATAGTAAGGACAATATAAAGGACTAAATAAATTCAACAGACATTTTGAATGCATTTTATAGACATTTTGCAGGGGTGGTCTATAGACTAAGGGAACAACATCTGTGTATTATATCAATGAATGGGAAGGGGAAGGTGGTTAATGAGGTTGTATGGAATAGTATGGGACATGAGAACTATGTAAATGGTACTACATAAGTGATGAAAGTCCCACTTTTCTGCATACACTCTATGTCATCAAAAACACAGCACTTCCCTGCCTCTTGTTTCTTTTGACATGGGGATGAAGCACAGGTTTTGTTTTGATTACAGATCTATCTTTCAAGTGAAACATGTTTCACTTTTTTAGCCTTTTTATCTTTGATGTTTTCCATGCAAACCTCTTATTTTTCATAAAAAAATCATAGCCAAATTCACAGTTTGGTTTTTAATAGCCAGGGCCTTGTGCTTCTGCAAACAACCCCAGACATTAGTCTGCAGCTTGGACGAGTTACTTTACATTGACATTAAGCGCAGAGTCATGTGATAAGCAGAGCTGGCAATATGTCTTTATAGACAGTTACCACCTGTAACACAAATACAGTACAAAGATTTTCTGCCCTGAGTAACTTTCTGATATCCCTAACTCTGTGATAATTTTGATCATGTGAAAGGAGGAACGAGGGCTTGGGATATCTGTGGTAATTTTTTGGCTTAAAAATACCCCAACACTTTTTTCCCCTATGATACAACAGGCAGAGGGTCTTCAGGCAAGGAGATCTCAATCAATATGACCTTCCTATGCACAGACCACCCTATTTTATGAGGCAGTTCTTTTGCACCAATTAACATCTGTACATCTGACCCTCACTTCTGTAAGTCCTGTGAGACTCTCAGCAAAACAAAGGTTATTGTTACCATTATTTAGCTCAATTAAACTGTACCTCTTTTTGTCCATGGTTAAAATGGCAGATGAACTACAGTTGTGTGTCCTATACTTCCAACTGCTTTTATAGTGATGATAACAAAGAGGAAAATCTGATCAAAATCACAACTCATTTACTCTGTAGGGGAAGTACTGATGCAGCCTAAAATTCTCTCTGCTTTCATATTGCTTAAATTAATAGCGGAAGAATACGGAGGATTGTACCTGTTGAGAGCTTCAAGATGAAGCTTAACACAATCACCAGGTTTGAACAGTTGGTATGAGTAGTTAAAATATTTCATATAATTACAATAATGATACCTAAACGATAGCCTAAATTTACAAATCTGTATTCTTCTACATATTGCCTAGCTCCAAACACCTGAATATGCCATTAACATTGCTGCACATCCTCCATGGATGCCTCCTGCTCCATCTCCTCTGCTACATTTGGGTGTAAAAGTAACACTGAGCTTTTAAGTATCCCCTCAGAACTAGTACGTGCCACCAGGGGCTTCTCCTGGTAGACACAGTCATTGTGAACTTGTTCACAATGGGTATAGCCCCCTGTTATATAAGGTGAGCACAGTATCCAGGGTGTTCCTTCCAGGAACTCCCTTCCTATAAGGACTCACGTCCACTCAGACTCAATTTACACTTGTGGAACTTTGAGTTGCCAGAAACTCTCTCTTGAAAGATGCAGATTTTTTTAGCCTTAACTAATGAGCAGTCTTTGTTGTAACAGTGTTATATATTTTGTTGGGCCAAGAGTATTTGCAACACTAGCATTTTTATGCTTTCTACCTTTCCTGCTCATCCTCCATACCCAATAATAACCATGGTCTTCAGCTCTGCAAAAACCCCACCATTTTTTTGGCCTTGGTTTTTCAGCCGTAACTGTGGTCTCAAGACTGTGAGTCTGTAGACTGCAACACAGAGCCTTGGTCTTGCTGCTTCCACAGTAATTATGCTGTGATAATTAGTAATTATGGTCTAATAGTACAGTATTTATTTCATTCTTAGTTTTCTCTTTTTCATTTGAAACATCAAACAAAATCACAAGCTTCCAGCATAACTATTATTAGTCTTACGAGTTGTCATCTCCTTCACAGCTGTATGTAAAGGGTGCTTTTCCACAACCAACATTCTCAGAATGAAACTTGAAATTCAGTTCATGGCCCCCAGCTCATGTGGTCTTTTATGAAAAGCACTTCGGGCTCAGACTGCCCACTCATGTCTCATAAGGCCTTCTGCAAAACATACAGCTCTCCTTCTGCGACAGTCTGGCTTTTCAGCTCCAATATGGCCCAGACCACTGTTGTAGCATATACTGCACATACGTTACTACCCATGGCAGCAAAACTAAAGAATTTCATAGGATTGCTAATTGAGTGCAAATGTCATTCCAGTAATATGAGTGAGGAATTTGTCCTGGGGTTCCTCTCTCTGTGTATTCAAACAATACTACTTGTCCTCTTTTCTGTTTCCCTGTAAATATCAGAAGTCTAGCCACAATTCTACTGTGCTGCGCAACAAATAGAAAGTTATTAGGACAATCTACAACATGAGCAGTCTCTTGAATTTGTTAATTCTAGCACTGGCTCATCTGCATTGAAAACTACACAAGCAATTGAGCAACAACTGTGCCTGGCCTTAGAACTTAAATCTCAATAGATTAAAATCACATGGGGTTTATCAATACTAGTCAAAATATTAAGTTACTCTCTTTTGTAAGCAATGTTCTATAACCACACAAACCTATGAAGATGTTTAGTGAAAGGAACAGTATCTCACACAGCATAACACAGGATCCATTCTGTCATCTCTGGCTGCTCTACAAGAATAGAATGGAATTTATATCTACAGTGAGAGGACAAGTGATAATCAACCAGAATTCACTGGTCCCCCTAACACCCATTGGTCTTAAGGATGAACAAAATTTTCCCTCTAAATTTTTTTTTTCTGTTTCTGATTTTTTTTTTTCCTGTTTCTTGATAGGTTGTAACTCCATGCTATTACCTGACACACTGTCCACCTTAAAACCAGGAAATCTTCTGGTACTTTACCCAAGAAGCACTTTATGCTTCTCCTGGGCTAATCTGTCAGAACTCAGAGCCCACTGCAAAATGAACTTCTAAAATCCCCTGAATTGTCAGTGTATTGCATTCCCATCCACTCCTCTGTGATTTAGCTTACACTTTAAAGCAGGCCAGACTCTTGGTTGTGTCCACCTTACATTTCACAAGAGAAGGAGGTTTCACCAATCGTGCCTCATCAAAGTCTAACAAACATAATGTAAAGAGTCTGGAGGAATAGATCATTCCAATTTCTCCCCTCTTCCCATTGCCTACCATGCAAAACTTCTTCACCTTTGGTGCAATCATGAACTTTAAGGATAACTTACTCATATTTCTCCATTCCTCGAAGTCTTCAGTCATTAGCTCATGCCTGCCTAATCTCCCATTCTTATTTCAAGCAATTTTGTCCCTCAGTGTGCCACTAGAATGTCTGCCCACACTTCTCAAATGCCTGGGCCAGCTTAATTTGTTTTTGAAATGTATAGTTTGTTGCCATCCTCACTGCAATATGCTGAGAAATATTATTGCCTATGCATCCCTTTCCTCACTTTGTCCTGCTCTTTTCTCATCACTGTGAGACTATTTCCTCCCAGAAACACAGCATAGTCTGATTTTCTGGCTTTTAGCAGAAAATAACAGAACAACATTTTCTGCATTCCGTGTCACTATCTTCTCTGAATACCTCATGAACTCCTGGTCTGCAGGAATGACAATGCCTTTGTTCCTGAGAACTTATGCTACCCCTCCTGCTTTCCTTCTCCCTTATCTCAGCCAAAACTGCTTTTTCCTGGCCGTCTTATATCCTTAGACCTATCCTGGGGAAGCCAAGCTCAACAGTACCATGCATATGACTTCAGACCAGTTTTCAGTGTCATTCATATACAGTGGTAGAGATGTATGCTGCCTTCCTTACTACCTTCATATCTACAAGCATAAAGAAATTAATCATCCCCATACCCTTCCAGTGTTCTTCATCTTTTTTGTGATGCCAGGTATAATACAATCTCCCAGGAACTTTGGAATTAAAACCACCAGTCATGACCTGAGTCCATGGATTTTTCTCTCTCCTGCCCAATTTGTTTTCCTAGAACTACTCCTGGCACAGATTCATATGGGCCCACGCTCCCACTCTGCACCTGAAATGGCCAAGCTTCCCACCTAGTAACAACCAGGGAGTCTAACACCTAGAGCAAGTAAAGAACATTACTGACATTACTGGTGGACTGAATTTGAACTGAACAACCAAAGAGGAATCAGTAACTGATTAGAGCCAGTGTGCTATGGAGTAATTCCAAAACTGCACTCTTCAGCTGTGACATTAATAGAAAAAAGAGAAAGTCTTTGCTCTAAATGTGCATAGTTGCAAAGTAGTTTTTATTGACAGTATTTTCTTTCACATAATTATATTTTCAATTTATAGACCTGGATAATGTTTTGAAAAATATTTTACAGGGTAGCAGTTTTTAGTTTATTCATGTGAAGAGGAACACATCTGTCACTACATTACTTTGCAAATCCTTTTGCTTCTGAAAACAAGCCTTTTTATAACTTCTTGATATAGATAAGATGTCCATTCCACAGAATAAACTGACCTTGCTTCAGTAAGTTTTTGATGACATAAACTGTTTGGCCATTAAAAGGATGTCTTCATTAAGGAATGAAGTATCAAGTAACACTTAAAGAATACTTTATTAATCTCAGAATAACAAGAGCTCTCTCTTCAAGCCAATGTGTTCCTAAATTATTTCAATTTTATATAATCTTTGATGCAAAAGAAATGTTACGAAGCACTAAAATAATTTTTTCATTTACTCAGAATGAATGAATGTTAAAATTTTCTGCTCTTATTGTTATCCCCAAAATTAATATTTGAATTAACTATAGCAGTCTGAATTTGCAAACACTGTAGTAACTGAAAAATTACAGCCTTATCATAACTGAGTTACAACATTGCATATACAGCTTATAAGGTCCTAGGAAAACATGAACATTTGATTTCCCTTTGTTCACTCCTTTCTGTTCTACCAGAAGGTATTTTATCCATAAATATGTAAAAACTACTGAATGGTAAACATTGGAAGAGTACAAAAGCTGTATCAGAATAAACAACAACAAAAGATTAGGAGCTATCAAATTTGGAACAAAACAACCATGAGGGAGCTATTAGCATTAAACACTTCAATGTGACTGCAGAATTATCTCTTTTATCAATTAACTAATCATGGCCTTTTTGAAAAAGCCAAAATGTAGCACAGATATTAACATATTAATAGAGTAGCTAATAATTTCTGGAGACTGTATGCTACATTCAAAAAGGTGAATAAAAATACTAAGATGATAAAGAGAATCAGCAGTTCAAAAGGGAACTCAGGGAGATCAAGACAACCCAGCAAAGACATGGACAGAATTTTATTAATGCATCTCTACACACACCTTTGGCGGCTAACACTGTAGGTAGAAAAAGAACTGCTAAAGCTCAAAGACAAAACTGAGTCAAATGCATAGCTTGTTTAAGCTGGCCATGAATTGTAGGATCATATCGGTTGGAAGAGATTTCATGGAGGTGATGTAGTCCAATTTCTTGCTCTAAGCATGTCCAGTTAAAGAAGGTTGTTCAGGATGTCATACAGTTGAGTTCTNAATCCAGTTCATGGGCTGGAAGGTCTGAAAGGAAAAAGAGGCCTTCCCTGGATCTTTGTATGCGAAGGCTGGCCAGCATACAGTTGAGTTCTTAATGTCTTCACAGAAGACAATTCTGTAATGTATCTGAGTAAACTCATCCTGTATTTTACCACCTTCCTTGTTAAAGTGTTTATCAAGTCATAATTTCTCATGTTTCAACTTCTATTTCCTCTCACCCTTTTACCATACACTCTGGCTCTGTCTTCTCTAATAGGTATTTGTGTACAGCAGTAAGATTTCAGTATTCTCCCTTCTGAGGCTGAACAAATCCAGTGCCTTCAACGTCTCCGTTATGTCACATCACATACTCCTGCCCCCTGAACAGCTTGGTGGTCTTCTGTTTGACTTGTTTCAGTCAAGACCTTTCTTGTACTGGGGAGTCTGGACCCAGTATTACTCAAGTAATTTCAGAAGTGCTGAATAGAGAGTAATGATTTCCTCCAACCTGCTGTGTATGTGCTTACTAACCCAGGGCAGAGAACATGGTTGGTTTTGCCACAAGGGTGCACTGCTAACTCACGGTTAACTCACTGCCCACCAGGATCCCCAGACACTGAGGTCTTCTTACATTAAGCTGCTATCTAGACAACGAGCTCCAGCCTGTACAATTGTAGCAGGTTTCTCCATTCCAGGTACATGGCTTTGAACACATTTAGACTGAAGATTAAAATAATTTCTCATGGCCAGGACTAGAAAAAACAGGAAAACCATGGACTAAAGAATTAACTTCATATGGGGCTTTATCAGTTCTTAGTAAGTACATTACTCACTTAGTAAGTAATCGACTATCAGCTGACAGCCAAGACTTACACTCCTTAAATATCTAATAAAGTTATCAAAAATACACCTTATATAAAAATTAATGAATTATTTGATATTTCAATCCAATACCTGTTCAATCACTGCCTACTTCAGTAGAATATAATTAAAATTTCAGAAGACTTTAACTGAAGCTGCTTAACTGTCTTTCCTAAGCATTCACACTTAACTAGGAACTCTGGCACCTATTTATTTGATGCCAACATACTGAATTCAAGCCTGAGTCAGTACTTACCACAGAAGTTACTGCACTGAAGATTTTAATTAACACTTCCTTAGTTAAGGAAGAAACAGCATTTCTTAATAAGAGGTATCTAACTTACTGGGTAAGCAGTAAATTCTGAAAATTCCTTTAATTGCTTGTTAAAAAAAAGATAGGCTGTCTAGGTGCCTTGAATGGAGAGAATGTACTTTCCCGACTGTACTGTTTGATAGGTGACTATCTACAATCCAACAGTTTTCACCACAGCTTTTACTTCCTATAACTTAGATTTATAAGTAATGCTTGTCAAGATCCAGTTATTAAAGTTCTTAGAAATGCTTCCGCCCAAATTAAGGTGCCAACGAGACCATATGCCAGTGACAATCGTATGGGTTTTATTTGATAGTAAATATGAGAGAGAGAGAGAAAGAAAAGAAATAGAAAATTGGGGGGGCAGAAAGAGGGTGACAGGGACAGAATAAGGAAAATACCACCAATCCATGGATCCCAACGATGTTTGTTGATCCTCTCCAGCTGGTCTTGATGGTGAAGCACCAAAAAGCATCAGGCTAGGTAGGAAAACGCAGGCACCTCCCTGGGGGGGGGAAAGTTTGCCATTGTTTCTTACAACAGACTCTGGGTTTGACGCATCACGTGCAGTCCTGTGGCACAAGGCTTCAGGAATGACTCGGGAGGGGGGCACTTTGGGGGGCTTGGATGGATCAAGGCACCCCCTCAGCTGTTCCTCATGTGAATGTCCTATGGATGTGGCCTTCCCAGGGTTGTGGGTTCCATATCCAGTTTGTGTAAGGGAGGATGGTTTCACTACCCCTGAGCAGAGGTTAGAACCCAACAAATCTTCCTCCCCCCACCCCAGCTGGGGGGGATATCTGTGCAAACTGGCTCCCAGCAAATGGGTCTGGGGACTACAGCCTCCCCCACCCTGAAGCAAGCCAGACATGATTCTTAGCACAGCTGCTGGGTTTGGCTCACATTCTTTTCCTTGTTTACTTATTTCAGGTGACTGAAGAATAGGTTTTCCCTTTATCTATCTCAGCAGCTCAACTTTCAGTCCAAAATTCCAGTCAGGCATCCATTAGGGAGGGGTGGTCTTCTTTATACAGTTTTTGCTATAATGGGCAAAACTCTTTTTTATCAATGTTTGAGGCATGAACTATTTCAGTCTCTGACAATGCTCCCTAGTCAAACATGTTAACTTACTCTACACACACATTTTGACTAGCATATAAAAAGTGTTCTTTTCAGATAAATTTTTCTGGATGCTGATGTTTTTAGGTTAGTTTCTTACATCTCCTTACAAATTAAGCCCTCTAGTTCTCTGACTAGAATACATACTCTACACTTTAAGGGAATAAATATGAATGTAGCAAGATGATTGGATGCTGGAGTAAGCACACATTAGATCCATTAGAAAATCGAACCATTTAGTAGGGGGCAGTTCCTGAACATGCCACAGAAAGAAAAGTTGGGAAGGGCAAGCACAGAAGACCTTGATACCACAGACATATTTTGCCCCTACTTCCTTTCACTGAAAAGAGCTCCAGAGAAAGCAACAGTAGATCATAACGGCACCTAAACTGATAAGACAATTGCCTGAAATACCAGAAACGTGATATGCCTTTGTTATGAATAGATGATGTAGGTTTAAATCAGCCCTTGCCTACTGCCCAGGCCTCTAGCAGCAGGCAGTAGCTGTATTGAGGTGGCCAGCACCCCAAAATCCACTCTGATTTGCAAGTTCTTTAATAATGGCTGACTCGGTCTATTATAAAATGGATTATTTATTAATAGACACAAAACTAACAGACGTAAGACTTGAACAGACTATTACTACACAGGGAAAAAAAACAGAAGGGCAATACTAGTACATACATGCGGAGTTAAAGATACCATAAAATTACACCTAGCTGAGAAATAGTACAAGTTTGGATCCAATGTTTCTTACCACCAATTCCTGAAGGGGGTAGACATCAAAATCCTCTCTCTCGATCCCTGGAAAATTAACTTAAAGTTGTGCCCAGGTCTAAGGAGAAATCTCCTCACACATCCTCAAGGAGAGTGTAAGAGACTTCTGTTTTATGATGATTTGTGTGGGCTTCTATAGACATAAAACCTGTGTCTCTTGGTCACCTATGTTTATTTTCCTTTATCTCTTTCCACATCTATTCTCATATCAAGATGTGTACTGGGTCTTCATCCTAGACTCTCAGGAGTCTGGAGGTGACCTCCTGCTGGGCTCCTGGCTCCTCGCTGGGCCATTAATCCGGCCTGAGTTATCTCTTCCAAATGCCCCAGCCATGAGAGAGGGGGGATGTCCTGCCACAGCCTTGATCTGTGCTCTTAAAAAGATTATTTCAGTGGTAAAAATAATTTTCTGTTGTGAAAGAGACATGTATTTTCCATAGAAGCTTTAAATTAGACACTCTGACTTAAAAACATAATAAAAACACAGTGCTTGAAAAAGCAGCTCAACGGATAATACCAAACGATTCCCAGGATGCTTCTGGGACCTTGCTGCTCGCAGGACAGTATCAACATGGTCTCTCCATCTACTCAAGACACTGCACTACTTCCTTCAAAAATCTTGAGATGACAAAGACTAAGAAACCTGGTCTAAAGCTCAGGAGGGTCCAAAATACAGCCCCTCTACATATACCCATTCTAATGGCTCTAATATTCTGGTTTATGGTTAAGCAACAAGTATATAGACATAAAAATTTGGACATCAACCTTCTGAGGAATTCAGCATTTCAGTAAAGGATGAGAACAGCATTTGTTAAATATGAAGGCTTCTGCTGGGAATTCAGTATCTGCAAGGGCTAAAAGACTTGAAACCCAACATTTGAACAATAGTACCTATCTAAGCCTATTTCCAAACATGGGAAAGTGAACAGAAAGCAGAACTGATTATCTCTTCTGCTGCCATTTGCACACACTGATGAGGAAGATGTATTTGGTCTCCCTCTAGTCCATGACAGACCTAACTTAAGTGCAAGTGTTTTTTTCAGGCAAAGATTTCCAGTTAACATGTTTTCCGATGCTTGCATACCTGCAACATGCCATTCCCATCTTCCAAAAATACCCTAAAATGGAAGTCCAAACTTATAGACAGTTCATGTAACAAGATAAAAGGTTTTCATCTCTCTTCAAGATTCTTCAATCTCAGATCTTCCTGAATTTCTATGAGCCATCTTGCACTTCATCTGAAACATCAGGTCAGGCTTTTGCTGAAAATGCATGACAAGGTTTAAAAGTTCCAGGAAGAGACAGTTCAAATTATTTCAAACTTCTGATTTTCAGACTGCTTCTTTTTTGAATCTTCCTGTCACTAACTGAACCTGTGATGGTAAAGTTTTTACATCATCCCTCCACCTCCCATTTATCATCCTGAATTTGTTATATCTAATGCCCACAGGGACTTTAAAGTTACTGAAGTTATTAGTCCTTGCTTCTCCTCCCCCAACCTGCCTCACAGTCACCATTACAACTGAATAATGAATAAACAACAATGAAAGGACCGTAAGTTAAAATCATACATTTTATTGCCACATAGCATTTAGGCTGACATAATAAAGGGTCTTCCATATAACCAAATGTACATTTCTATCCAGAATCATCTCTCCTGTAATTCTGAATTCCAAGAAGGCAGCATACCCTCCATTTCCTGGGGAGCCCTCTTTACTTGCTTCATTCTCCACACAGCATTCATTCAAAAATCACTTCAAATCCAGGAAATCTCACCTTTTATATAAAAATTTGAGGAAAAAGACTTCCCAAATGTCCATTTAAATCTTTAATCTTGTTTCTCTGTGGTGTCTCAGTCTTCCAGCTCTTGAATACCAAGATGAAGTTTGCAAACAATTCCAAAGCACTGAACTTTAAATTTAGATTTATTTTGGGTTTATAAAGAAAGTAATTTTACATCAATAACTTGAAAAAATCAAGTTAAATATAAAACTTTCAACAAATAACAAGTGTTGTAGAAAACTTTTACTTCACTCATTTCATGATGAGGCAGATACTGTAAAAACTGCCACAGAAACAGTGATATTGAAGTCTACTTATGCATCTTATACAATTTAGGTTAAACCCAAATACTGAATATTCAGAGCACATTAAATATGTTAAAGTATACAGACAGGCAACAGCATAGCCCAAATGCCAAACCATCTGCCTATTTTGAACACACTTTTAAAAGCACTTCATGAAGTTGCATGAATTCCAACTGGTATCACGTAACTTATTTCAAAAGATCCTTACTGTCAAGTACTTTCTTCAAACGTATTTACTGAAAAAAATATTGTTCTTAGGGCTGTGGAAAATTGCTAGCATATCGAAGCTGAAGTCATAAGTTACAGTCACTGACTTCACTGACGCAAAGATTTCTTCTATCTACTTATTTTTCTATTAGATAAAAGGTGTAAAGGCCAGCTCAGTTTTAAAAAATAGCTATTTAAAAAGTATTTCCAAGAGGCACACGTGCAATATGAAGCTAAATTATCACATATATCAAAACTCCAGCCTTTATTACTATTCCATATCAAAGTCAAAGATTGCAGCAAAAGCAAACCAAAACAGAGAGAGAACAGCACCACTGTTAGCCTTCGCTGAATTCCTTCTTAAGGCTATGTAGCTGAGTTCCAGGGGAAAATCACTTTCATGGGCAAACATATGGTATCATATTTTTAACCAAGTTATTAAAATGCATTTTAAAAAAAAGATTCAGTACTTGTGAATTGCTTCATAACTACAGATATGTTCCAATAGCCATGATTTAGAGATGTGTAAGATAAAGATCTATAAAAATGTTTTTTACATTCACATAGTTAACAGGCAAGTGGTAAGAAATATGACTTCTCAGTATGAACAGATTCAGTAATAATTATTAATCTTAGCTTGAGAAACTGAGATTACCTCCATTTTCTTATTACAAGCAGCGGCAACTTGACTGCTAAAGCGAGTCTCACCAATGCTCTCATTTTTATGTTAATGCCATAATCTGATAAAAATTCCACTGAACAGAGCTGAAAATAATGCAATGAAAACCTTTTAGGTTTTACATTTCGAATCAGAGGCGCAAATGTGATGGTTTTGTCTATATTAATGTGAAACTGTGCAAAGTTAGTAGGCTGCTGCTTTATTCTATTTATTATCAACTAAACCACTTTGGTTTTCTGTAATGTTAAGTCTACCTATAGTAAACCAACTGTGCGTGCTCCAGTATACATGCATCTGACTCAGTTCACTGGACATAGTGTGCCACCTCCTCTCTAGAACCTACCTTTGCAGCATAACTATATACATTCTTCCTAGAGGTCTTACTATCTTCAAATCAGTGCCATATTAACATAGCTCAGAGTTTCAAAACCAGAAATAGCCTTTGTTTGGCCACCTTGAGTCAGCACATGTCTGCAAGCACTGGTACAGATAGAGTCTTCACAAGGAAGGGACTGAAGAAATACATTCCTGGAAAGATGCTAAGTAACTTTTTTCTTCAGCTGAACTTAGCAGCATACCTTGTAGAATCAAACCATAATTTGCTTAAGAAATTAAGGGCAATGTAAGACATATTATTTTTCATTTCTGTTCACAAAGTATTAGACAAAAAAGTAAAACAAATTTAAATCAATACATACCAATTAAAATCCTGAACACTCTTGAAGGTACCTGTTTTACCTGAAACACTTCAACTGTTTAGTAACATTTAAGACTGCATTTTAAAATATGTGAAATAATAAACTTCTACAAAAATATACAATAATAGCATGCATTTTATTTTCAAAACATTTGGGGGGACAGATAATAGTCTGTGAGTTTTCTACTTGTTCCATTTTTGACGAGCTGTTCAACTGAAATGTAGCCATGGAATGCTTCATAGTTAAGGCTCAGGGTCTTATGATAACTCTAAGTGAATCTAAGCATGAGTAAATGCCTTCCATTTTTTGGCAACAAATCTCACACTACAACGTAGTGAGTCCCTTTTTAGCATCAGCCTCTGGTGCTGTACAGGGGACTCACCTCTAGTGCTATATGTAGCAGCCACAAGGAAAAAGAAACAGTACATCAGTGTCAGAGTTCCTAAAGCTATTAATACAAAAAACCTTCTCCTCAGGAGAAGAGATATTACTCCAATTCAGAGCTGTACCATCTCTTCTGATCAAACCTACAATCTCCTCTCCCAGAGAGCTACTCACCTATCTTAAATCAAGATCTGGGAACAATTCATCATCATCAGACCACTCTGGTGGCTTTCAGTGTTTAAACTGTTATCCCATTTTGTTAATGGCATTTCCCATAAAACAAAGATCTTCCATTGCCAGATAGTTCAGACACATGGTCTTATAAATTTTACAAGTATTATTCCAAATCCATAACATACTTAAACCAAACTTCACACATTTATCTTAAGCTTGCACAGTACAGAAAAAAATATAAACTGCAATAAAACCATGCACAGAACACCAAAATAATATGTAATGTCTGATTTTGCTCAAGATCTTGAATAAAAACATAGTAGTAGTAGTAATCTCATGCAGTGGGGTTGGTTTTGTTGTTGTTTGGTTTGGGTTTTTTTTCCTTGTTTTTGCTTGTTTTTTTAGCATATCAAATTTGAGATAAATTAGTCTCAATTCCCCACCTTCCCCGAATACTGGTTCTGCAGATTCCAAAGCAAGTCTGTACTCTTAATAGACATTTATGTATATACTCATACTTAAATTTTACATTTATTTCCATGTAGAAGAATAACTCAAATTCACCACATTAACCCAAAAGTGAATTAATAAAACCTGAAAATACTTAAGAATATCTCAACCAGTGTTTTTATCACATATTATTTCTAGTTCATTTTAATTTGTGTGAGATGTCAAAATAAGTATTTTAGATTTACTGTTGCTCTTAATATTCAAAAAATGTATTTTCTTACCACCAGTTCTCTTGCTTCAAAGTCATCAATGAAAATCTGCATTATTCTGACAGCACATTAGATACAAAATTGCACCAAACCCAGATTTAAACAGCTATACTACTGTTAGGTATTACACAGTTACATAAACTGTTGAAATGCTTAACTTTTTAAACTAGCATATCAATCTAACTTTAGTTGTTAAATTATGAATATGTTGAACAACTGATCATTTGACAGATAATCAAAAAGCACCTCACACAATAACTTAGTATTTTCACCTCTAAGCTTTTTTATCGTAATCTATGTGATTCTGATTCACCTGAATGATTCTACACCAATTACTTCAGTCCTGGACATCAAAGTAGTCAATTACTGGCTCTTCCTTTAATGGTTTGGATAAACCACTGTTTCCACTACTCCTGAAATTATAAAAATATCAGATATTACTCACATGCATGAAAAACAAGATAGAAAGTAAACTGAATCACAAACTCCTGTAATGTCTCAGTGCACACATTCACACTGCATTGGTCAATAGCATGCACTTCTAAATTAAGTTCTGGTTGAAGTATCTTAATGCTCCAGAAAGCCTTTGTTAACTGAATTTTGACAAAAACATATGTTTGATTAAATTAATGTACATCAACATGTGTCTGAATCAATGAAATTTGTTTTGGGGTTTCACCAGGAAATGTAATTTACCAGTAATATTTATTAAAAAAATGATCCTGTACTGAAGATTAAATGTTCCAAATGCCTTTTTAAAGGAAATGGCAAAAGAAATACTGTTAAAGTGAGCTAATGATCAAATTGGCTTGATTTCAAAAGCAAAAGTAACAAAAAAAATATGGTAATAGCAAATCCAAATACCGTAAAGATTTTTTCAATAAGACAGCATGAGATCTTCCACAAGTCTTTGTATAATTAAGAACTTCTAAAGTAACTTTACTTCTAGTAATGAAAAATAAATAGCTAAAGCCTTTTATTTAATTTTGCTACATAACTCCTTGTCATTAATCAGGTTTACTGAAGACAGCAATACCACAGAAGTGGAAACAAAGAGTAACAGCCTGTTTAAAACTGACACTGAATTACACCTTAAGGAATCCTTTTAGAAATGTGTTTTGCTCTACACACTTAGCTCTGAAACAATTTACATTTTCTCAGAACAGCCTAATTTGTATTCCAGCAACACCTACTAACAGTAATTACTGCAACATTAAGCAGTCCCTTTCTGCAAAAGGTACTTGAACATGATTTCAGATGCTAATCTGGGAAAAATTTGGGAGGAAAACACTTTTGAAAGCTAAACCTGAGTAAATAATAAGCCATCCATTAAAAAAAAAATCGTAACTATGAGATAACTACAGGTATCTCAAGCTGGCAGGTCATACAACATAAAGACTGTCCTTTTAGGACTATTGATCAAGATGCCTTATATATCCCATCTTCAGTAATTCTAATTATCTGATAAAAACTGTAGTTCATTTTTAATCAACTGTGTAGTCAGACCTACACAAAAAAAATACATTTCGTATCTGTCCAAATAAATAATGTTATGCAAGTAAGACATTACTCTTGGTTAAAAGTAAAAAAAAAGGAATCCCCAAACTTCCCAAACAGCACTCTTCTTCCCAACTATGTAATATTTATTTAAAATAATTTTAAAACCCCATAATATTTATTATACTGCTACCCCTATACCACAAAGCCAATCCTACGTTTTCGCATCACTTCATTTCAGGTTTACTTATGTGGGAAGAACATCTTAGTGCATGCTGCAAGCTCCAAAGCTGTGTGTGGGTTAGGAAAAAAGAAGAAACAGGGTATATAAAGTTGAAGCTCAGGAACATGTTCCTTGGGGAACTCAGCACAAAACTGAAGAATACAGTTTTAAATCCAAATTCCTTACTTATCTGATTGTTTGCAATGAGGAAGAGGAGGTGCAGGCCTGCTCTGCATTTCTTTATCTAGCACAGAAGTTAAGGTATTGCTTGGACAAACGGATTTCCCTCTGAAGACATAAAAGAAAGGTTATTTAATTCAATAGGAAATCACAGTCATTGAGAAGTAGAGAATAAGTAATATTTGTAAGTAGCAGTTTTGGTGACAGAGTTCATACTTGTATTCTTAAATCATCTATTCAAGTATTTAGTTTTCCAGCCATGGAGACCAACACTGCAAAAAATGCATTTTCATTACCAAAAAGATATCCAGTATTCTAAATGTCTCTTCATTGCTGTCTTGTACAAAAGAGGCAGAAGCAGCTTACTAGATCTGAGCATTGGTACCCTGACTTCCTTTCTGCGTGTGAGGTCCACAACTCCTTTCTACTATGAAGTGCATTAAATTATCAACTGTCAAAATACCAAAACTGGAATAATTATACTGTAGGGCAACATATCTGTTCTTTCAAAGTTAAGTTTCTGTTAAGTTGTTCTTTCCGATACAAATCGGAAGGAACAACTTAACAGCTTAACTCAGCACCATGAGAACACAGTTCACTGAATCTTTACAACGTATTATCTAAAGTTTTGGAATATCTTCTCAAAGTCTGGTAGTAAATCATGTTAAACTTGTTGCTCACAGCACTCTATTAAGCAGTACTCTCCCAAACAACACTGCCTCTTCCTTGTAAGCAATTCCAGGTAAATCAGATCAGAAAAAAAACCATTATGCATTAGAGTGGGGAAATTAAAAAATCAGCTTCTGTCCCCCACACTAATTACAATCTATTATGTGATTGCCACCACACAATGAAGCATCACACTTGTGCCTGTCCCATCTGCAGTGTAAGGGTCACCCCATGGCTATGGTCACAGGGCAGTATGTTCTTCAGTATAGGAGGACAGTGTACTTTAGCATGTACACTTGGATGTTTTAGGCTGTGAATCACACTCAACTTCAGTTGGCAGTCTGTGCCCAAAGGCTGCAACGGTTGGAGAAAGAGGAAGGATATATTAAAAAAAAACCAACTGAAAACAAACAACCCCCAACACCCAGGAAAAAAAAAGTTCTAGAAAGATTGTTCCAAAAACGCGTCTAACTAAAAATACCAATCCAAATAATTACCAAATGCACTGTATCTCTAATAGGTTGTGGAGATGTCTTAAAATTTCCTGTAAATTCATGAGCTACTTTCAAGAGTGAGTTTGTTTTATTTCACTTGTATGATTTAACTTCATGACTGAAGAGCTTCCACTGCTAGCATCTTTCCCATTCAGTTTCTTTTTCATTTTATCTGGGGGCAGATAAGCTGTATAAATTAAAATTCTTAAACCTCATCAAAATCAGCTTCTTACCCTTCCTGCACTTTCTTCTAAACCCATGCTACTGACATTTTCAGGTCAAACTACTTCTTGTACACTAAATCAAACTGCATTCCTGAAAGGTTTTTATTGGGTATTAGCAAAAAGTTCTTCACTGAGAGACTTGCCATGCATTGCAACAGGCTGCCCAGGGAAGTGGTTGAGTCACTGTCCCTGGAGATATTTAAAAGATGTGTAGATATGATGTTTAGGGACTTGGTTTAAGGGCAGACTTGATAGTACAATTGGACTCAATGATCTTAAGGGTCTTTTCCCAACCTACGTGATTCCATGTCAAGTACTAAATAATACTTCCTCCTTATTTACTTTATTCATGCCACAAGATTCTCTGTTTGCTTATTAAATTCCTACTCAATGAATACCAACACATGCATCTTGGTTCTTTCAAAATTACACACTGAATAGCAAAAATGTGGCAAAGCAGTGGATTGTGTATTGTTATAATTCCAGGAATGTGCACATGTTGAGTTCCATGCTTTGTCACATACTTGGTAATTCATACTTTTCCCCCAATTCCCTGAGGGCTCTAAGCAGCTGAAATCTCACATCAGTACACAGATGAATGCCAGTTCTATTTCAGAGCTTACAAAAATTATGTATTTGTCTTATTTCCGTCATATTTATATTTTTTTTCATAATGTCTTGTTTTTATCAGTCTGTATTTAATGGCCAATTTTTGTGATATTTTGGCAACACAGATGAAAAACTCCATAACATTTTCAAGGCAAGTCAAAAGTCCACTAAAATATTATGTGGTGATCCCTGAGACCCTTTCAGTATTGTTTTAAAATGAGTACTGACAGTCTATTCAAATGAACTACATAATCTTACAAACATAGATCACCAATTTAAAAAGCGTCCCCACCTCCCCAAAAATGAAAGGTTTCATTATCTGGAAAAGAAGTTACTTGCCACTGACCATAATTTTTTCAAGGTTATATTACATTTACATGTACATTCTAACAACAAGTATATTACAGTCCTATCAGTTGAGAATAGCGAATTTTCCTCTCTTGTCTAAAACAGTTAAAAAGTCTTTCGCTCCTTTAGCTCTAAGCCTGCCATATAAAGCCAAATGCTCACACTACCATTTCAGTTACATCTCAACTGTACAGTTCTAACTGGAAAAAGAAAAAGACAACAGTGGTAGATGTGAGGGTATTCTGTTATCTTCTTTCATTATTATCAACTGTGATATGCAAAAACATGGAAAGCAAACTGCCTGGATGTAATTAAGCAAAAAAAAAAAAAAAGAAAAGGCTAGAAAGGCCTTCAACAACCAAAGTAAGGTGTCAGTCCTTACTCTGCAACATCAGACTAAATTTCACTTGTATAGTAAAAGAAAATAAATGAGAGCTCTGACATACCAGAAACAGAACACTTCTGTTGAAAGAATACATGTGCACTAATTTCTACTAATTAGCTAAAAAAAAAAAAAATCTTACTGAAAAAAGAGAATGGTCCTGCATTTCAAGAAAGTAAATCAGCAGTTCTGCTCTAAAGTTTAATGCTCCCAGGATGTAGAGGGTTAATACAGCAAACCTTTGAAAATTAGGAGGGATCAAAGCCTTCTGGAAAATTAGAGGTGATCCAGGAACCAAATCTGCCTTGGTTACATCAAGGCCTAGACCTGTTAGCTTTGACAAAATTTAGCAACCCTCAAAAAAAAAAAAAAAAAAAAAGCAGCAGAAGAGATAAACAGCAAACTGGTATGCTATGAAACCACAGGGCATTTAGAGACAAAAATCTATAAACTTACACTCCAGCAAAATGAACACCACTTTCTGTATACCTTGGTGGTACCTTGATTGGTTAAAGAGAAAAAAGAGATGAAACAGTGACTCACATTTAGCCAACATGGAAAAACCCAAAATAACTGAATTCAACTAAAGAGATGTACAATGGGAAAGAAACCTCTGATTAATTAATTACTAGAAGCAGGAAAGAAAGCAGACCCTACCTAACCAGTCATGGTTATCTATTATCAGTTGTAAAAGAACTGTTGATATGAACACAAAAAGCTTTTGGACATTTTGATATGAAAGTTGCTATTCTTCATTTCATTAACTTATTCTAAAGGTAAAGAAAAAAAGCCAAGTGCGTGCCTCAAGCAACAAAGTTGAGATACACATTTTTAATGTGTACGTTAAAAACGTACAGGGAAAAAGCATGAACATAAACTACCTGCTGATTTTAAGGCAGTGCTACTGCTGACAGGATGGCCTGTTGTTTAGAATTGAAATGTAGAAATCAGGACTCAATTTGTCTTCAAGACTGCAAGCTCAATTTTTGTAACTACAAAATGGATCAGCATTGATCTGTTTTGGTATGAACTACTATAAAATTCTTTGTCCGCTAATCTGTCCAGACTTATTCCATGTAGTCCTGCAATAATGCACCTTCATCTTTCAGACAGAGCAGATTTTTGAGAACTTGAAGAAGTGGCAAATAAAATTAAAAGAAGCTCTGGAAGAATCCAATAAATTAAGAAATATTGCTATGCAGCTGAAAAACAGTCTCAGTAGACCACTCAAGTGTCTTTTAAGAGTGGCAGTGATGAAATAGAAGCATGTGCATTCTGCACAGTATGCTATTCCCTGAAAAACACAAGAGAAGGAGCAAGTGTGCAATGTCTCCTAAAATCATAGCGGAAGGTCTCCCAGCCTCCAACTGCAGGACATGCCTTTGCTTTTAAAGCCTGTCCTGCTCCTTTTATCCTCTTCACTGATTTCTCATCCTGCCCACTCATTTCTTTCTTTTTTTTAAACAAGCTTTTTCAAACATGAACTCTTTGCTCATCTTCCTTTACCTGAAATGAAAAGTATCTTACATTGTAAGATCAAAGTAATCTTCCATCTCTCTTGGAAGAAATCAAGATTGTAGCTAAGCTACCAAATGATGAACAAGTTCAAGAATAGCTCATGGCACTCTAATAGCACGGAAGATGACAGATTTCTTATGACTGCAGTCAATATTTACAGTTAAAAACAACTGGTCGTCAAATAATCTCAATTTGACAGTGCTAAACTAAATATGCTGCTGAGTAAGGAGTACTATCAATGAAGCCCTGATACGAGAAGTCTTCTCATACTATGTCTCTAGTGCAATCAGTTTTCATTTGCCCTAGCTATATTCATTTTCTTCTCTACTATGAACAGCCTTCTGTGAGTGTTCTCCAAAAATTTTCATTTTTGCTACAAAATCTCTTCAATTTGCAGTAATTCCAGCTCCCTCTTTGTCCATTAATTAAAGAGGGAGTATACTCTGTGATAGGTTCAGACAGATGGAGAAATATGTTACAATAATCATAGTTTTTCAAAGGTAATGTAAATTTAAAGTATGGTTTCTCAACCCAGTAATTAGTTTTCATAAAATTTTATTACATACATTATTTTTGATACCTCTATCAAATTTAGCTGATGACAAAAAGTTACTGCTAAGATGAACGGAAAACAATGTTGCAAAATATTTTCTTTGCTTTTTTATTTCTAATTGTGTTTTCTTCTCTGAAGATTTACTTAAGTAGTGGAAATGAGCCCATAAAACTATCAATTCAAAAACTGCTTTTTAAAAAATTACTACTGGAAATTACTGCATTTTGCAAATTGCATTGTAAATAAACTCATTCTGGTAAGTGATAAAAACCCATCCAGTTATTTAAACTATACTGTAAAGATTTGAAAACAACAATGAATTACATACTTCACTGCAGTGATAACAACATTGCGCTTTGGTTCGTTGTCATAGCTCACACTTTCAATGCCATAAACCTGAGCTAATTCATGGATGATTCTGCGGTGATCTCGGTTCATTGGTGGGTAACAATGACTCTTCTTTGTATGCTTGCCCTGAATTCAACAGAAGAGGTTAAGAAAGAATTAAAAACAAAAAAGGTGAAGTTTTCCTTTAGGAGAGCCAAAGGGAAGAAAACAGTGAAAAAAAGTGTTTCTACCTCTAAAATTTTGCTGTGATGACAAAATCAATATCACAAATTGCTAAGACCTCAGTACTGACAGATAGCTCATCTGAAAATATTCACTGAATTCCCCAAAATTAAATTGTATGTTCTCTATTGTTTCCACCACCTCAAAGTATACACACATCCACATAGGGGTATGTTTTAAGTTTGAAATACGAATCCTGATTACAGTCATTCTACTTAGATCCCAAAAAACAATACAAAATTTTTTTTATCTGAATTTATTTTTCAAAATTATCTGCCAAGTTTGCATCAGATCTAATTTTATTTTGCAGACTGGCTACACAATGCACATATTGCAGATAGCTACAAAGACATCAAATTTATCAATCACTTCCCTCTACCAAAGAAGCTATTTATCTGCAAGTTCCTCATGTAATGGCATCGGTAGATTCTTTATTAAATAAAACCTCAAAAGTTCTAGTTTTAATCAGTTAATGAAGACAGATAATGTTGTTTCAGCACTGATTATTAAATCAACAGTGAAAGAACAAACAAAAACACAGGGCCCTATGAGCCCATGTCCTTAATGCATTGGATCAATTTGTATCAACAAATGCATGTAAGGATGAGTCACTCAGTGCTTTGGTCTGCTTTCACTGATTCAGGACACTGCTTCAGCTTCTGCTTTCATTATCACCAGTGAAGTCTTCTAGGCCTCTGGGTCAACAGAAAGGATTCAAGGGGAAAACAAACTACTTGTAATAGAATTAAGTTTGAGTCAGTGACTTCTAGAGAAATCCCAAACTACAGAAGTTCCTAGGACTTTAAGGTCACTGAGAGACCAGGATGGTATCCCACTTCTCTATCATCTCTGAAAGATTGTAAGAATGGGGTAGGAACCCAGTGACTAGAGAAAGGTAATTGTTGCAACTCTATACAAACAAGAAACCAAAACGAACACAAGAACTATTGGCTGATTAGCTAAAATTGGAATCTGTGTTTAGGTATATGGAGGAGGAAAGTCCCTGGGAACAATCAGTGTGGATTTACAAAAGGTCAGCCACCAAAAGTAATGTAAAAACCACCACATATCACCAGGGGTATGTTGCAGCTATCCTAAAAACAGAACGTTAATATCTGTCTCCTCTTAGATTATAAAATTGCTAAGTTACAAACAGTAGCTGCACCAGAAACTGTGGTCAACCGTTTCCCTAAATCTTCAGGGTAATCCCATGCTGACAGAGTATTATCTTTATTTGCAATAAACAGTAATAAACCTCCCAGATAATACAATACTTCTAGTATAGACAAAAGAATTTGAAGAACACTATAGATTCTGCACCTATTTATGATGATGAGTACGCTTGCTTTAAAAAAGTGGTGATGGTTCCATGCTCTAAAAACCATCACAATTCTTGTCCCTGTGAAGACAGAGCTGGATATACACGTTCTCTGTCTTTTCTGTTTAAGTATATCAACCATGAAAACTCTATGCTAGACAGAATACATACTGATGAGTGTAGGTCAAGAGATGCTTATGAGGCAAGCCAAAGTCATATATGATAGACAGAGTTGAATCATATTAATGCTAAAACTTGTAAGTATCAAAATCCTTTTTATTATTCATTTATCCAGTTAAGCTGAAGTGGGCATCTCCAAAGGTACAATGCAAAAAAAAAAAAAAAAGTAGCTGTAAAATGTGTAAGTCTAAGTAACAGTAATCAGTATGAAAGATAGTACTGATACAGGAAGAGCTACATGAATGCTTAACAGATTAGCATGTAAAACACTTCTAAGACAAGTAAAGTTCCACATCTAGAAACAAAGAAAACAAGCCACATATTTATTCAGAGAGAATTTAGGAATCATAATAAACAACCAACCACAGACTCAAGCATAAAGAGGACTTGAAGATCATGGCAGAAGAACAACTAAAACCAGTCTCTGCATAATGCCATGTCAAACATACTAATTCAATCTATTGCTACATAAACCTGCAGGTTGCAAGAAAAAACATGACTCTCACAAGAGAGAAAAGAAAGCCTCTGAGACTTTAACAGAAATAGAAAGAAAAGTTATGCAAGAAGAACTGAGCACAGCGGCAAGTTAACTTCATAGTGCATGGGAAATATTCCCTTTTATACCATATGTATCACAGTTTTGAAGGAGAGTTGGAGCATGGCCTCCACATATGCTGTCACTTCTAGCTTCAGGACAGGCTAGGAGGACACATGGAGCTACAGGCTGGTCAGCTTCACCCCAGTTCCTGTGAAATCTCCTCCCTTTTGAAATTTAACTTGAATTCTGGGAGCTTCTCATACCTTTATGGAACAGCAATTCCCTAGACCCTGATGGACAGGATAGTACAGAACTGATCCTTGAGATACTGAACTGTCACGTGGTCCTAAATGGCTCATCTTAATCAAGATAAAAGCTGGGTACACTGGGTAATTCTCCCCTTAGGTCAGACAGGGAAAAGACTGAGATGTGGTTTCTTTTCATATTTTCTTTCTCTTCTGCAATGTAGATGCTCCTTAACAGACACCATTTGTCTGCTTTGTAGGATCATTATTTAACAAATAGTTGGTTTGCACTGGGAACTAAAGCACTGGAGATGTTCTTGAGCTCTCTGGTACTCTTGTTCTGGCATATTTGACATCACTAATTGCAACCTGTGGTTGCCCCTTTTTTAATATAACTACATATCTTGGTTTGATATAAGCATATATTTGGTGTATGCCATTATATATAGAAAGATATATGTGTACACACTTGTGTACATATGTGTGTATGATAAAGGTAATGTATAAAGGAATATGTAAAATAGGATAACCACAGGCAACACAACACTAGGCAAGTTATTCTTAGGTAAAACATACAGATAACGAACAATTATTCTATGCACCTACTTCCAAGTGTCTGAGGTTGGAGGGACCTGAGTATAATTAGCATAATCTGCACCCCGATGAACAAGAAATTTAGCACAGGAGGCAAGAGAGAAATGAACTAAGAACTCCTGTTAATACTGAAGCAGGAAATACACAGGAGGCTGAAGCAGTGTCAGGCCACTTGGAATGAACATAAATAAGTTGTAAGAGTAAGCAGAAATGAGACAATGAAGGCCAAGGCCCATCTGGAATTGAATCTGGTCAAGGATGTCAAGGACAGAAAGAAGGGCTTCAAATACATCAGTAACAAAAGGAAAACTAAGGATAATGTGGGCTTACTACCAAACAGAGGGGGGAACCCAGTAAGAGAGGACACAGAGAAGATGGAGTATGTGAATGCCTTCCTTGCATCAGTCTTCACTGACAAGCCCTCAAGAATCTCTGACTCAGGAGACCAGGGGAAAAGAATGTTGGAAGGAAAAGTTTCTGTTGGTCTAGGACTGGGGTTAGAGAACACCCAGGCAAACTTGATATCTGAAGTCCATGAGCCTGATGGGATGCATCCACAAGTGCTGAGAGAGCTGGTTATTATTACATTATAGTGAGGCTGCTTATGATCATCTTTGAAAGGTCATGGTGGTCAGGAGAGGTGCATGAAAACTGAAAGAAAGCAAACATCACCCCAGTCTTTCTTAAAGGACAAGAAGGACTCTAAGGAACAATGGGCCAGTCAGTCTGTCATGGTTTGACACTGGCCAAACACCAGGCACCCATGAAAGTCACTCACTCATCCTCCCCTGCCACAGGTGGGTAGAGAAGAGAAAATTTAACAAAGGCTCATGACTTAATGACGAGGAGAAAGCACTCCAAGGGCAAAACAGGCTCAACATAGAGAAGGAAAGTGAACTTATTACTAACAAAATCAGAGCAGGATAATGAGAAGTAAAACAGGTTGGTTTTTTTTTTTAAAGGCTTTTTTCTCAACCACTCCCTCCTTCCCACTGACAGCACAGGCAGTGGGGTTTTGGTCAGTTCATCACCCAAGCTTTTCTTCCACTTGGCTCAGGGAGAGAAGTCATTCACCTCTGAGACTGTGGAGTCCCTTCCCATGGGAGACAATTCTCCACGAACTTCTCCAGTGTGGTTCCAATCTCACAAGCAGCAGTCCTCCCAAAACTGCCACAATGTGAATTCATCCCACAGGCAAACAGTCCTTCCCAAACTGAGGTGTCACTCTTCCATGGGGTGCAGTCCTCCAAGGACAGGCTGCTCCAGCTTGGATGCAGGGGTCCCCTCTCTCCACCAGGTCTCACACAAGATCACAGCCTCTTCCAGACATCCACCTGCTCTGGCATGGGTACCTCCCCCATGGGCTGTGGATGGATCTCTGTATCCTCCATGGAAGTCCATGAGCTGTAGGGCTTCCTGCTTCATCAAGGTCATCAACATGGCCTGTAGAGGAATTTCAGCTCCAGTGCCTGGAGCACCTCCTGTCCCTCCTTCTCCACTGATCTTGGTGTCTCCATGTTGTTTCCCTCACATGTTCTCACCTCCTCCTCTTCTCTAGTTGGAATTAAAACTATGTCAGCACCTTTGTTTTGATTTATTCTTAAATATTTTATCACAGAGGCATTACCATCATCTCTAATTGGCCCAGCCTTGGCCAGTGGCATGTCCATCTTTAGAGCCATCAGGGATTGGCTCTGCCAGACATGGTGGAAGCTTCTAGCAGCTTCTTACAGAAGCCACCTCTGTGGCCCCTCGCTGCCAAAAACCTGGCTGTGCAAAACCAACACACAGTCTCACATAACTCTCTGGAGAGGTGACGGGAATGGTTCATCCTCAAGGTCACAATGGGATGACAAGAAGGTGATCAGGATTAGTCAGTATGGATTCACCAAAGGAAAATCATGCTTAACTAATCTGACTGTACAATCTATTCCCTGGCTAGATAAGGTGAGAGCACTGAATATTGTCTACCTGGACTTCAGGAAGATTTTTGACACTGTGTCCTGTGACATCCTCATAGGTTAACTCAGGAAGGGCAACCTGGATGACTGGACAGTGAGGTGTATTGAGAACTGGCTGAACAGCAGATCTCAGAGGGCTGTGATCAGTGCCAGAGTCAAGTTGGAGGCCTGTAACTAGTGGTGTTCACCAGTGGTCAGTACTGGCTCTAATATTGTTTTAACTTATTAATCAGTGACTTGGATGAAGGGGCAGATGCCTCATCAGCAAGTTCACTGATGACTCAAAGCTGTGAGGAGTGGTCGACATTCCAGAGCGTTGCGCAGCCCTTCAGTAGTATCTCAACAGGCTGCAGGGATGGGCAGAGAGGAATTTTCTGAAGTTCTTTAAGGGCAAGCACAGAGACCTGCACTCGGGGAGGAAGACCCTCATGCATCAGTATAGTCTGACCTGCTGGAAAGCAGATCTTCAGACAAGGATCTGGAGACGCTGGTAGGCAACAAGCTGTCCATGAGACAGCACTGTGCCCTTGTGGCACAAGGCCAATGACATGGTGCTCTAGGAAGAGTGTGACCAGGAGGTCGTGTGAGGTGATCCTGCCCCTCTACTCAGCCCTCGTGAGGCCTCCCCTGGAATGCTGCATCAAGTACTGGGCTCCTCAGTACAAGAGAGGAATGGAGGTCCTGGAGCAAGTCCAGCAGAGGCCTACAAAGATGATAGGGGACTGGACCATCTCACAAAGATAGGCTGAGAGAGCTGGGCCTACTGTGCCACAAGAAGAGATGACAGATAGGATTTTGTTTATTATTATTTATTTTGTCAATAAGTACCTGGAGTCAGGCTCTTCTTAGTATTGCCAACCAACAGGAAAAGAGGCATCAGGCAGAAACTGATGCACAGGAAGCTCCATGTGAATATGAGAAAGAACTTTACTATGCACGTGACTGAGCACTGAAACAGATCGACCAGAGAGGTTGCAGAGTCCCCCTTACTGGAGATGTTACAGAACTGTCTAGATGCAATCCCATGCAATGCGCTCTAGCATGACCCTGCTTGAGCTGGGAGGTTGGACTGGATGACCCCATTGGGGTCACTTCCAACTTTACCCATTCTTTGATAACTAGACACAGATTGACTCATTTTAGTCTTTCATTCTAATGATGAAAACAATGGACAAGAACATTAGACAGATGGACAAGCAGCAACATTGTTTAAGAAACATCATCCATAATTTTTTTAAGGAATAAAGTTAAGTAACTGTCCTTAGGGCCTAGGTAGATCAAAATTATGCTTTTTACAGCAGATTAGCTCCTTCTTCAGCTAAGGGCAACTGAGGATAGTATAGTTTACATGGTCCTCTGACACACATATAGTGGGTCTTCCATGAAGCAGCAGCAAGCTAACCCGACAGACCTGAAGGTGGTAACACTGAAAAACATACGATTTGGTCTGTGGTATCAACCTCTCTAAGTATACTGGCATCTCTGAAACACTGTGACTGAATCTAAGTTTTCTTATAGAAGAAGGAGGACAATCTCATGCACTGGTAAATACAGGGAGGTATCAAAAAATTTGTGAACAATTTCCACTACAGGGATAAGAAGTACTTAGGTTTTCCTCCTCCAAGTCTGAATGCTTAAACATCATCTTTGACAATACTTTATTAATGGAGATCCAAAACTCATAACTGTGAGTATTAATAAAGTTTAGTAATATCAAACTCCCTCCAAACAAAACTAGTTCTTAGAATCCATAGAGTATCTGAATACTGACCTTATTCACAGCTTCCACAAGCATTCTCATTTCCTTCTCAATGTCACTGACAAATTTTATATCCTTCCTGCAAGAACAGCATTCTAGGTTAGCAAGGCAAGAGAGTGTACAAAGATATATATCTTCATATTTTGTACTATTTTTCAACAAGAACAAAATTAAGTAACAGAATTGACTGAAGCAGAGGTTTCGTTCACATTAAAAGACTATTAGCGTGTCATCACTATTACAAAAACTTAATTTCCCCATCAACAACTGGAACGCAGAATAAAATGCTATAACATGGCTCTACTGTCTGACAATACAATTCTACATTTTCAAATGAATAATATAGATTTTAAAGTTGCCATTTTGGTGTTTTTAAATTACTTGTCATTAATTTATTTAATTATAATATATGATGAGACACAAAAATGGGGATAGGGTGAACAGAGTGGAGTTCTTTCCCAAGACAGAGGAAAAGTTCACTGATTTTGGTCTTCAGCTCACCTAACATAACAAATTATTAAGAATGCAAGAAGCAGCACAAGCCTACTTGCAAGAAACCAAAACATTGTTGATGTGAGATACTGAGGATTTGTTTGTAGTATTTTTTTTAACTAGCCTCGTCACAGTACTTCAAGTCTTCCATATAAGGGTGAACTTTGTGCTCTGTTCTTAAATAAGTAGGTAAACTAACCATAAAAGTAAGGTTGCTATTTGTTAGGCCACCATCCCCAGGGGGAAAAAAGGCTACATGAAGATTTAATATCTCAAAGCTGGTTAGTAGTAAATAATTCTTCAAAAACCAAGCACTATTCCATACCAACACAGTACTACTTTGTGAATGATGTCAGGATTTAACCAGCCAAGAAGTGCCTACCAAAGCAAGCACCACTATCTTTGGTAGATGACCTACCAAAGTTCTGGATGCTGAAGTGGATGTACCATCACAAGACCAAGGGGTCTCAAACAAATGTGCAAAACGACAACACTGAATAGCTCAGCTGCCAACATCACTTGATCAGATATAATGGACTTAGCCCATCACTGCTAAACCTTCAAGGTTTAGCAAGAGTACATGGACTCTGCATATAGCTATGAGAATTCCTGAGTCTTCAGTAGAGAGAAGTTTAACGCTGGGAAAATTGGAAAAAGGACCTGAACTGGTAGAGTTAAAAAGAAAGGAACGTCCAGACACCTACAGTGTGAAATACAGTCAGCTCATGCAGTATGAGGCTTTGGAAAGAATACTACAGCAATAATTTCAAGTTCAAAAAAACCCCAATCCACAAACAAAAAAATCCTCAGTCTAACAACAAAAAACCCAACCAAAATCACCAACACCTTCAGGATTCAGAGGGTTAGAAAGTACATACTACACAGAATGCCAGCTATGAACACCCAAATTTCAAAGTGAAATGATCATGGCAGTTAAGAAAATATGTATCAACAATCCAATTAGAGGGTCCACAAGCATCTGATGTATAATATTGAAAAGCATACTAAGGAACCAGCTAACATTCTGGGGGATACATTAAAAAAAAAGCCCCTCAGGAGCCTATAAAACCACAGATTTTCATAGTCCATACAGTGAGGTCTTGCACAGTCAGTGACAAAATAAGAAAATTCTTTTCTGTTTAGCTCCAGGTGGCTAGATACTCCAGATGTTCTCTCTTACTCCAGTAGTCTTAATTCATCAAATAGCAGCCTCAACATCCAGCTGGACATTGATACTTGTGCCACTCTATTCTCCAACTTCATGTCAACATATCAACCTGAGCATTTTCTTACTCTCTGTGTATATTTCTGGAGCTTCTTAGAAAGGTCAGTCCTGAGGTGTCCAGCCAGTGGATCTGTACCCCCTGATCTGTGCTCAGTTGCTAGTCATCTCCATGCTACAAGATGGATGCCCCTTGGCAGCAGAGTATCTTGGTGGAGAGACTTCTTTTGACTCCTTATCAGATCCTGGCAAACACATCAGCAAGATCAGCATGCAGCAGTACCACCACAACTGGTGCCCTCTTCTCCTATCACTGCTCTACAAAGGAGACATATTATCTTGGCATGCTTACACTCACTTATCTTCTTCCTGGTACCTGGAGTGGTACTGCATTTTGGGAGCTTTAGGGTTCTATAATTAAAGATTACACCTAAAAATCAGGAATTCTTACAGCTTTCTCAAGTTTTCTTCATTTTTAGGTATGCATTTCTTTCAGCTCTTGACAATGTATCATCTATACAGATCAATTAATTGACTAAAGAAGATAGCATGGCATTCTACTAATGACTTTGGCATCTGCTGGTTTTTTTGAGGCAATGACTCTTAATGCACAGAGAAGGAGCTGTTATGTTTCTCAATCATTTTAAGATCCTGTATGTAATTTATGCTCTGCAGAAAGTCACAAGCCCTGAACTCCTGCATTACTGGAGCGATTCGCGCAAGCAAGAACAAATTAATCAGTCAGGAATTATTCAGAATGCTGAGCCACCGGAAAAACATACTGTAAAAAATGCAATTTCTGGATCCTGCCATCATAATGGAAAGACAAATCTTTTGCTAGACTACTGAGATAAAAGATCATCAGGAGCAGTCAAGAAGTACATTCATAAAGCCATAGATTCACAAGTTCCAGATTGCTGCTCTTGTAAAGAGAGCTATGTTACTGTAAGTAGAAACTCACTTATCTTTAAAACTACATAAATGAAATCCAGTAATTCAATGTACAAAGTAAGTGACTTAAGGACTAACAAAAATTTTGCTTTAGCTATGAATCAGTAAGAATAGCATTGGTAACTAGTTTATTGTAAATTACCAGAGTAAAGTGGCTACAAAAGAAACACAAGTAAAATCACTGAAAGAATGAGGAGGTGTGTGGAAGCATTAAGGCTACTTTTCAAGGTATCTGTTTGCCCATCTGCAATACAGTGCATGACCATAGTCAGTTCTGTTCATGAAAGATGAACACTCCACTATGGGGAGTGGCTGGTAAAAAGACAAGATAGAACTGTAGTCCAAGAAACCACAGTAGACTACATGCACGATGCAAAATTTTCACTTCTTGTACTGCAAGTCTGTACTGTGTTTTCTGAAAAAGGTAAAGCAAAACATACTTTATACACAATTAAGAGAACAGTCCTTATAAAATAGCAGTTTTAAATGCAAATACTAATAAAAAACCAGTAGCTCCACAATGAAAACATTCAGCTCCTATTTTACAGCAGGCTCATCAGTTGGAAGTAGAGAAGATGTAACTTACTCTTAAATTCTGAGTGGTTGCTTATGTAAAATTTTCACTTATCTCAACATATCAACAAATTAAATAAAGGATTTTCAAGTAGCAAACATCCTTACAAAACCATTAAAAATATGCAGCATTAGAGTACTGGAGCAAGAACAAAACATAATAAACTGTTCTAAAAAACTTAGACCTGGTAAAAACTAATGTCATGCCTACAAATTCATACAGGAGTAAAAACTCTTAGATGACACATTACCTAAACATCTTTTTAAAAATGTGCCGGATCTCTCCCTGTCAGTCCAGACTGCAAAGTATTTATTGATGTGATCATTTTAGTATTACCTTGATTTCACATTGCTTCATTTTAGGATGTTTCAGTCTAGCAATGCTCTGTGCAGTCACATTGGCATAGGCTTTGCTCTGCATCCAACGTTTTATTAATTCCATTTCTTTATTTTTAAAATAAAAGCAGTAAGGCAAAAAAGTAAATAAGACTGGTGGAAAGAACAGCAGGCTTCGAGAGCACATTTCATTATTTCACCATCACTTTTGTCTTTTGTTTTGCAACATTTATAAGGAGCAATGAGGTGAAAGTTGATTCTGTGTAAAAGCAGTACAGATATGAGAGGTACAAGTACTGATTCATAGTGAGAACGGCGTAAAATGATGTTCCCATTCTAAATCTGGTCCTGTTACAGAAAAAAGCAACCTGTTAGGCACTTCTTACTTTTCAGGTTCTCATTTTGGAGGTCTTGAGTGCATATCAACTCCTTTGCCTCAACTGCCATCTACTGCCAAGGGAGTTGTTTTTAGAAGAATAAATACAAATGATCTGCATTTCCCATCTCGCTCTCAACACTGCTGACTTACAACACCTGCCATCATTAGAACACATACCTTGCATCTTCTTTTAAAAGGTCACTGTACTTTGGTCCAGAAGAACGGATATTAAAAGGATCAGAATTATCATCTATTTCAAGAGCTTCAGCAAGACGCCTAAATTTGATGGTAGGAGGAAAAAAAACCCAAAATATAATAAAAACATAAGCAAACAACAACAAAGAAAACAACCCCATAAAAATCCCCCCAACCTTCCACACACGTCATCGAAGAATACAGTTACAGGTTACTAATACAAATAAATAGCTTGCAAAAGATATGGTCTGTACATTTGAAACTGAATATTCCAGCAAGATTTCTGATCACTCAAGATAGATCTTTATAACAGGAATAATCTCCGCATTTATCTGTTCTCTAGGTCGTGCAGAAAATTATTTCTTATCCACATAGTATTAACTTTCCAAACCTAGACTACGTCTGTTAAAAAAAAACCCAAAAAACCAAAAAAAACCAAGCAGGTTAATTGCCCACCTGTTCCTCTGAAGAGCTAAGCATTCTTCATCACATTGCAACCTGAGTTATGAAAGAAAAATACAATTAGAATCACTGCTGCGACTCATATTTTTCAAGCTGTAGCTTGTTTATGTCTTATTATCAAGTCTAAAGAAGTAACAAGAGTGTGTGAGAATAGTTTATTGTATTAGAACAGATGTAGAGCTAAAAATAAACAAGTAATAATCAAAGATCTTTGAGCACCCAATCACTTCTCCAGGTCTTGAACAGGAGTAGCAATTACTGAAGTTGTATAGCTGAGGAAAAAAGTTTCTCAACTAGATGTTATATTGGTAAATTTTATCATTTGAGAGAAGAATGAAATTGACAGGAGCATTGAGGGGATGGACTGGAAGGACTGGAAATCAGCAATGGAAGATGTTATTTACTCCTATGAATCAGAAAAAATTATCAGTCAGGAAAAAGAGGAAAGTTAGACATGTCTATGGAGGATTATGATGAACCATAAACATCAGTATTTCAATTGAAGCCATAATTTCTAGTGTCAGCAGAGTTAGCCATTTCAGTTTTCTGTCTCATCTTTGAAAGGTATTTCATAATTTTATTTTGAGGGATTAAAATCAAGAAGCAGGAATTCCCCAGAATTTCAGTGGCAGTTACAAGCTTCTTCTCCCTAGACTGCATAAACTAATTAATTTTCTTGATAAGTTACTTACATTAAAAAAAAAAAAAAAAATCTACAGGAGAAACTGGTTCAAACTGGTTTATTCAGTGGCATGTATTATCTTTGGAGACAAATAGTTCCAGGATGCAGAACTTCTGATGGCTTTCTTGAAGGGGACAGAAGAAAGCTAACATACTTGCACTCTTAAGATCAACCCGGTACTGCTTAAAGTCATTTGCTTTAAGAATTATTTTCACCTCCCCTAAAAGAGGAACGTAGCCAATTTAGAGAAGCTACTCTAGGTCTGATCAAATTTGTCACAAGAAAAATCCCAAGCCCTAATAAGAAATCTAAACTAAAATATAAAATGTCTACAGACAGGATAAGAAAGTGAAACAAAGAAAGAAAATCCCTGCAGCTTGCAGAAATCATTCTGTTATTGTAAATGAATGAAGGAGATTTTTACATTACTTTTAAAATACTGGAGTTTGACAATAAACTAGAAATTTTAGACTAAATATTCTGTGTACCACCATCTCTTTTCCCTCTGCCCCAGTATTGTAGACAAATAGAGAGAAGAGATAATACTTCCTCTGACAGTCCTTGAATAGAGGCTGCCTACCATAGTTTAGATATATTAGAAAAGACTTGTACAAAGAAAAGTCATCTCTGGTTATTTCAACGGCTCAAATAAAGGGTAGTGTCTGTCCACACAGAAAGATATGTGTTAGTGACTACAACACAATAGCAAAAGTTCATGAAGTATGCTGGCACTAGCTTTTGATAGGAAGTCATGAAGAAAGTATATGGGGAATGTCACTATTTTGATTCTACACAACATAAAGGAATATTAGATTTTAACACATGTAATAGACAGACTCTGAAACAATAAAAATCAATATAAAAAAGAAGACATGGTAATAGAAATAAAACCAGAGATTGGGGACTTCAAGGGCAGAAACTTCAGTAAGTCAAGTTTCTGACAGAAAATGTTGGAGGAAGTTGACAACTCCATAAAGAAATGACACCAAAAGTAAAAGAACAAACTATTTAAATTCTGAGGAACATCACAAAAAAGAGAAAATCATTAAACTTATGTCAGAACATTAAAATCATGTTTGTGGTGCCAGCCAGGATCAGAACACCAAAGCAGCAATCAAACTGAAACACAAACATGAAAAATTCTAAAAAGGGTAATACAAAAATATTGTAAATAGTAAGATGGTGACTAGGAGAAAATATGGCGTATCAATAATCCAGAAAGGAACACTGGATGGTGAAACAGAAGATAATAGCTATTGCCATGTCTAGAAATCTGAAAAAAAATCCAGAGAATGCCAATGAGTTGGCTGAGAAGAACAAAACTCTGAAACCACAGTTGTATTGTTCCACGCTTAATTATAACAACCAACCAGACAATGACAGAGAACTCATTCTGCATGAAAGCAAAACTATGAAACACCACAAACTGCAAAATATTCTTTTAGCAGTATTGCTGAAGTAGAGTCAGGTTGATTAGGAAGACTGTAAGTCTTCCTATTACAGCTAGCATTTTTATCACCATATTATGCATTTTGCTTGTCACCTATGCTTCAGGTACACACCAGGGCTTCAAATACTTTACTATACGTATCTCCTTACCTGGCCTGCTTCATTTCTTTTTTTGTAATAAGCCTACTGATCTCCACTGAATCCCCAAGCTGTAGATCTGTTAGCTTAGTTGCTATAGATATAGCAGCTATTCTGAAAAAGAAGAGCATTAGATTTCATTTGCAGCAACATATAAACTTCTGAAAAGGTACACAAGGATGCAGATTTAACCTCTAGGTGGAAGAAGTAAGACAGACTGATTGTTTTCTCATCAGATTACATAACAGAACCCTAGTTCTACATCACTGAGTTTTAAGAGTCTGATCTAGTTATGTAAATCAAGAGTTTGATGTAACGCTAACAAATGGACACGTGTGGGATCCCCCCTGGTAAGAAGGGACACAAGAGGCTAATGTATCCCTGTCCTGCCCCCTCTGTCAGCCCTGTCCCAGTTCCAAAATGTGCCTACCACCCCCATAAACCCTCCGTTCCTCAGCCATCCCCATCTACTCCCGCTAATGGTCCCCCTGGCCTGGGTCCACCCTGGTATGCTCCCTGCCCTGACTGCCTCCTATACTTAACCCTTAGCACTTCTCAGAAGTCTGTGTCTTTGCATCTGAATCAGCATGCAAGAGGGGCTGGAATAAACATCTCTGAAAACTCTGCTCTTTACTATCGACGATAATGTATCCCAAAGATTGCGGCATCAGGGCACCCACTCTGGACACAACAGACATGCTTCTCATGAAAGCTGAAATTATGCAAGGCAAATACTCCTTCTCTTCACTTGCTGAATATACAAACTACAGCTGACCGTATTAGCTTTAACTACCCTTTTATCTGATTCTTCCTTAACTGTGTGCAACTAAAATCTATGAAGTGAATTTATAAAGTACTTAGAAATTTGCTTAGAAATTTGGTTAACACAATCCACAAGGAAAGGACAAAATGCCTACTGAGATCGTTACTATTTTCTTTATAAAGATTCTTCCTAATCCCCTTCAATAACAAGTCTTCCCAGTCTCCTTTGCTTGCTAAGATTTGTATAACTAAAATATACAGGAATTTTTAACAGAAAAATCCCACAATTTTCAAACAAATTCCTAAAAATGAAATGCTGTATCCTCTTGAATTATCTTTTCTGTTAAATGCAGATAGATAAAAGGATATGTTTGTTTCTATATGTTTATCTCTGTATGTTTTGCATCACATTCAAAGAACCAACCGTCTATCAGGAAGAAGGCTAATTATATTACATAAAACAAAAAAATCACTGAGAGGCACCATCACATACATCAGGTGAGCACCAGCTTCATGTTTATCAGGTGATGCCAAAGTCCAGGTAATGGGACATGAGATAATATGACATCATCATTTGTACCATATGTACCGATATGGCAGCAGATATAGTACAGGTATTTCCTGTTCCCTTGGGCATTCTTTCACCCACATTCACTGACAAAGCCCAAAGCTATTTCATCATCTCTCAAACACTTCTGTGAAAACTTGGACACTCCATTAATTTGCTGACCTTTACTTTGGTCCATTTTTTTTGTTTATGGTTTTTGTTGCTGTTGTTTTAGTTTGGTGATAGGTAGGACAAAAAGCCAAACTCATCTCCAAAAAATCAGAGTATGTTCATCTTTCAGGTACCTGAACTGCTGGAGTTATCAAACTTAGCTGGCACTAAATGCCGGTTCAGTTACTACCACGAGTCAAGAGTAATTTGTCTGCACATATGAACACATTTTAACTGATACAAACACTTGCTTTAAATAGAACAGTTTCTTCCCCTTCCTCTTGATTTGGTCTCTGATTAGAGAAATAAATATGTATGTATTCACCTGATGCATGCAAGAATTCTCACTGGCTTCAAAGAATCATTTTCCTTGCATGAAAATTTCTGCAGTGCCTGAGAAGTAACAGCCTTCAAAAATCTGGACTTGTATGTCATCTTCTGAACTCAGAATTAATGACAAGCATTTGTCAATGTAATTTTATATTTCAAAGTTGAATCAGTCTTCTCATTTGTATTCGTAGTGATGAAAATACCAAATATACCAAACTTCTGTACATGTATCTTGCATTCAACTTAGTATTGACTACAACTGTTCTGAACTGTTTCTAATCAGAACATTTTTTTCCTTGTTTTCATTAGCTAATATTAAGTATCTAAGTTAAGCTATCTTCTGTCAGAACTTGAATATGGAGAGTGTTCAGCAGAAACAAAACAGTATACCCTAAGTTGGGCTAGGATAAAATAAGGCCCACAGATACCAGTTCCAAATAAAATCATCATTAAGTAGCTTTCTTTGAAAGACAGGAAGAATCCCTGACTTTGGTCACCTAACAACTAGGATACAGAGCAAAACTCTGATCACAGAGCAACTCTCTAGATTAACTTTTTTTACTCCCTTTCAATCACAGCCTCAGAATAAGATTTTTTAAATTATTATTATTACTGTTTTGTTATATTAATTTCAAAAGTTCCAAAGCCCCACTTTTCTTCTTTTCCTCATCCATTCCTTGCTCTCTTGCATATGAGAAAGAGAAATAAGTTTAGGAATAGGATCTGGAGACCATTGCAATAAATGGAGTGGGTAGGGCTCAGTTTGCATATTAAACCCCAAGACTGAGATGCCAAAGCTCTCCTGCCTAGATGTAGCTAAGCTCTCCTGCCTAAATGTAGCTATTTCAGAATTACTTTAAATCCTTCTTTAGCATCCACCATCTCTACTGACTAGGTTCCATCACACATGATTGGAAACTTAGACAGCAAGTCATGCATGGACTGCAATCACCTACATTCAGGAGCCTGAACCTGGATTTTACAAATTCATCTGTACCTAATTGTTCTGTGTGGGTAGAATAGAGTTCTACATATGGGAGAGTCAACACACCACCATAGTTAAGACTAACAACAGAAAAAAAAGGGAATGTGCTCTAACGCAGCATGACTGGTACAAAAGCTCAAGGAAATACCAAGAACTCCCCAAAATCACCATACGTCAAAGCATGAAAAAACGTGAAAAAGCTTGTGTACTAAATATATTTAGTCAAGTCTTCAATTTAATCAAACTGTGAAGCAGTAAGTCCAGTAAGGAATTGAAAGAATTATTACTGTACCAACCTTTGATATGTATTGGATGCTTCTGAGCAAATCATACTCTCCTTTCTTCTTCCACATTCACACTGAAGATCAACCTGCCATATCACACAAGTGAGCAGCTTTTTTAAAGTTTTGTCTTTTTATGGCCATGGAGGATTGTGAAGAATATAAATTTATTCATTTTACAAGTCCCATTTTAGTGGAATAATGGCTAACTAGAAGTGATGAATAGTTTTATTTTTAAAAAATCAGTATTTTAAGTGTACAGAAAAAATGTCATGCTATCAATATACAACCATGTCACAACTGTTACTGGCTAATAATTAAACCATATAATTCACCTGTGACTTTGCAGTGAATTTTCTTTGGGTATCTAACCTTTGCAGAGCAGGATGTCGTCGGGCAGGGTGAAGAAGGATGACATGGAGCCATACACGGATGATTACAATATAGCCTTGGAATAATACATGGCTGTTTACACTCTTCATCTATAAGACATTCTCCTTTATGACAAATTCTTTTACATTTGTGCATTCCACATTTTAACATTTGATTGCAGCGAAGTCCACAGGAAATGTCAGTGAGATGACATGGAATATTACTTCGCAGCTGAAAGAGGAAAGGAAAAAGATGACAACTAACAGTAAAAATTATCATGAAAGTCTCAAAGTGCTTTACTGTTCACACCTTCATTTGGCACTGCCCACATAAGAATATTAATACCAAAAGATCTTAGGTCAAAGAATGAGTTTTACTTTATACTATAGTCCAATACAGCAGTTGGTTTGAATGCATATGGAATAAAAGATTTACTTCTCCAATTTAATCACATTAAACTCCAACTCCAGTAAATATTCCATTCCAAAGAAGCCACAAAAATCTACGCCTACAGTGCTTAAAAAGTTTTTAGTATTCAAAAATATTAATTGTCCAGACTTACTTCATGCTTGCCCATACACCATTTCTGAGTGAGATAGGTACAGGGGGGACATTTCTCCTCACTATGACATGAATGGTACACTGCAGTCACAGAAATAAAGTCATAACAGTTTTATTAGCATACTTCAGTTGAATGCCTTAAAGGAGACAGTAAAGACTATTAAACATGAGATTGCATTTCAAAATGACACAATTTATGGGAAGAATGATGCTTCATACAAGAGTAATGTTTTCTTTAAAAATTGTGATGCCAAGTGTTTAGGTGAATATGCTCTATAATTTCTAAATTAAATAGCATGTAATTTTCTAACTTGTGAGTGGAGTTATACTCTCAGGCAAAATTTGTCAGAAGCTGTTGGACCTATGCTATTTATTTTGTGATCAGCTAATGTAATTCCAAGTCACATAGAAACTAACTGTTCACTGGTTTATCCTACCGTTTCAGTAAAGCACTTGATCTTTGGAATACAGCATTTAATGTGTTGTGACTATTAATAACAATAAGGAAAAAGACCAGTGCTTTTACCAGTAAGAGTATCACTAGTAGTACTCATTGCAAGTTTTTAGCTGGCCAGCTTTTCAGTGTAGACCCTTAGAAATATATTTTCAAATAGACCTATGTACACTTCTCTACATTTTGCTTAAAAGAACCCCAAATTTAAAAAAAAACCAACAAAAACAACCACACAACAAAACCAACCAACCAAAAAACCCAAACAAACAACAGTAACAGAACTCCCAAAAAACCCACTCAAAACTGAATGGTTTGACTTACCAGGATGATCACAGTCATGTGGCCTGGTGCATGTTTTTTTACACTCTGGCGGCTGAGTGCCACAGGGAACAGGGGGGTAAATCACAGATTCACCACAATAACAAGTTAACTCATCAAAACCTGAAAAAAAAGGTCAAATATATCCTAATGGTAACACAAATGGTATTTGCATTTTTCCTCTATGAGAAATCTTTACAAAGCATGCAAATGTTTTACTTCAGCTTTGGTTTTTTAATATTAAACACTAATATTTGAAATTAGTGGATTTATTAGCCTTCGTGGCTCCTACAAGAAAACTAGACTATGATGACTCGGTTAGGAATTATGCTTTCCTTTTAGAGTGGTTCTTTCACATCAATATTTTGAACCAGAGCCAGCAAAATGCTGATGTAAAGTTGAAAGCTGTGCTGTTCTACCTTTGATTTAAAATAGGGTGTATCTCTTGAATTCCCTTCCAGAAGGCCCGTCATCAAAATTTTGTGTCCCAACTCCCCGACATCACTTTTTCAGACCAGTGTTTAGATTTTTGTCATTTTGCCAAGCCCTGAATATAGTACCATTAAGATTCCAAAGAAAATTACCAAAAGACAGCAAGCCTCCTTTATGGTATTAGTATTACATGGATCTTCATAAACATCTTATGAACCTGTCCAAACACTTCAAATCCAACTTGGTACGTTTTTCAAGTTCTCTGTCTCAGGCAGTACCCATTTTATTCTGAGTGTGTATTTTTATCTTCCGTGTTTGGGAAACAAATTTTAAATTCTTGCAAGATCCAAATTCCAGTGATAAACAAAGTAATAGAAGTACTGACATACACCACCCCAATGAAAACACTGCACAAAAAATAAGACAATTCACTGCTTTTTTTCAGACTATAAAGAAACTAGCAGACTGACTGGAATGCAAACTAGAGTTCAAACAGATAAATTCTTAGAAAAACAGAACACTAAGAAAACATTTGACATCATATAGAAAGAGATCTGAGAACAAAGAGAGAATGTGATTGGTCTATAAATGAATAAACAGGTAGTGGATCAGGGAGAACAATAGAAAATGGTGGAGGAAGTAAGAGAATAAAGGGGCAACAAAAATACAAACCAACAATTCTAGCCTGAAGAGGAGTGTTAAGGGAGCTTCTAAATTCAGCAAGTTCTCTAACTCTACAATCAAATTCTTCCTTCCTAGTTCACCAAAGCAAAATCTGTTGAACTCTAAACACCCAAATGTTCCTACCATTCCACTTCTATAGATATGTATTGCTGCTATGTCAATATGCAGGTCCAGCCTAGAGCAAGACTCAACACACATTCCAGAGAGATGAGACACACAATACATGGCAATAACATGACCAGATACACAGAGTAATACAAAGCCAACTGAGTAACACGATTTATATAAAGAGGAATACCAATAGATAAATCCTCTTCATTCTCTTTAGCTCATCAGGACTGAAGCTTATTAGTGAAGACATGCGCACACAGACACACACACACACACAAATCACTCCAAATTCACATGTGCACCACACTCATGAATCTGAAATACTAGCACAGGCTCTGTCTAATATCCATGCCTGGACAGACTCCTTTCCCAGGCACTGGCTGAAACCTTGGGTATTTCCAGAGGCAGATCTCCTCCTACTAGCTATTCAATCCAGCTTTGAAGCAAGCTTGTAAGAAAATAGCACACAAACTTTCATCCTTCCGTGTGCTGGCACCCAGATCAAGGGGTCCCTATAACTTACGATCCTGTTCTCCAGATGCTTGCACACAGGATACAACAATCTGGTCTCTCAGTTGCTAGCACAAAGACTATGTGCTCCCATGATGTGCAGCCAAGCCTCCAGCTGCTAGCACTCAAGAACTCTCACACACTGAACAGAGAATGAGAAAAGATATTAAATCTTAACTATGACAGGACAGACAGTGGACATGAGGTGCACAGACCTTTATCAGATAAGTAAGTTGACCAACAGCTTCATTTGTGCAAATGGTGACTTTTTATTTTGCCTTCACTCTGTTTGTCCATGCATCCTCCCAAATAATCTAACAAAATAATGTTTCCCCCATTAAACCTAGCAGGATGCCCTGCACCCACCAAAGCTGCTCTATTACTCCCTTCCACAGACAGAGGAAAGAAAATATAATGAACAGTTCATGACTTGAGATAAGGACCAGGAGAGATCACTCACCAAATACAACCACAGGCAAAACAGACTCAACTTGGGGATACTAACTGAATTTATTTCTAATAAAATCAGAGCAGGATATCAATAAGTAAAAAAAATATTAAAAACACCTCCCCGCCCCCCCCCGTCCTTTCCCAGGCTCTACCTCCTGCCACCCAGTGGTGCAGGGGTCAGGGAACAGGGAAGTTGATCACACCTTGTTCTGGCATTTGATCTCATGTTCCTGTTGCTGCTCAGGGAGAAGAATCCTTCCCTGCTCCAGAGCTGGGTCCCTCCCATGGGAAACCCTCCAGGAATTTCTCCAGCATGAGTCAGTCCTGCATGCAACAATCATCCACTAACTGCTCTAGTGTGGATAACTGTTGCATAGGGTGCTGTCCTTCAGGCAAAGCCTGCTCCGATGTGGGTCTCCCCAGAGGGTCACAGGTTCCACCAGGAAACATGCTCTAGTGCAAACACCTCTCTCCACAGGTCTGCAGGTCCCTGCCAGGAGCCTGGTCCAGTACAGGACTCCCACCAGCTCACAGCCTCATTCAGGTATCCACCAGCTCCAGTGTGGGGTTCCTCTGTGGGCTGCAGGTAGATGTCTGTATCCCTGCTGACCTCCATGGGGTGCAGAGGCACAGCTGCTTCACCACGGTCTTCCCCAACAGTTGCTCTGCTTCAGTGCCTGAGCACCTCCTCTCCCTCCTTTTTCACCGATTTTACATGTCTGCCTAGTTGTCTTCTATCCTCTCTGACTACAATTACATCTACTGAATAATTTTTTTTACTTCTTAAACATGTTATCACAAATTTAAGGTGTTCCTGTAATTACTGATTGGCTTGGCCTTGGCCAGTGGTGGATTAATCCTGGAACCAGCTGGCATTGACTCTGCCGGACATGGGGGAATCTTCTAGCAGCTTCTCACAGAAGCCAGCCCTGTAGCCCCTCACTTCCAAAACCTGGATGCAAACCCATTACACCCACTGGCCCCAGTTCAGCTACGTCTGTACCCAAATCTGCTATTTCTGCTATCATTAATGTGGTTATACCAGCACCACACAACTACCAGAGTTCTGCTGGCCCTGAGAAATTCCACTCCCAGAAAGGTTCCCTACACCTCCTCCCTCCAATTACGTGTGAAGCTCAGACATCTCTCACCCTTATGGATGAGGAACAGACATGAAATTTCCTATCTGAAACTTTCTCAGCTTTTTAATGTTTTTGCTGAATTCAAAAACAGCAGAAATTCAGAAATTTCTCAATTCTGGTTAATTTTTATGATCTGTCCCATTAGTTAAATCTCAGGCCAGATCCTACTCATTCCTCACGTATCTGGAAGTACAGCAGTTAGTAAAAAGGACTGCTACTTTTGTCTAAGTAGACTAAATTACAATAAATTCCTGCAAATAAGAATGCTAGGGAAAACAAAATGTTATGGGTTAGAAAGAAGAAATAGAAAGTGAATATAGACAAGATTCAGAATGTCCATGGACTGCTGTGGTGGGTGGATGGTGAGGTGTGGCAGCCTTCCAGAAGCATCTCCATGAAGAGCCGCTCAGCGGTGCCACACACACACACTGGATAGGTTCTGATAGGGTTGACAGCAAAGAGATGCGGGAAGGGTCGTCGTTTGGTATTCCATGGGGAAGTTTATCTCAGCTGCACATGAAAGGATCCAGGGACAAAGGACCAAGAACAATGGAGGGTCCAGGCATAAGTATAGGGAGACATAGGGGCAGAGAGAGCATCAGGGACCAATGGTCTGAGGGCAGAAGGGTGGTACAAAGGCGGGGTCAGGGCAAGGGAACCAATAGAAAAACAGGGAGGGAGTGGCTGAAGGATAAGGGCCAAAGAGGAAGCAAGGAAGGGAGAACATTCTGGAGCAGGGACATATATGGGAGAAAGGGGCAAGGAGGCCAACAGGACAACCAGGGAAACAGAACTGGGGTACATTAACATAACAGAACAAAGATCCCTGGGAGAAGCCTCTTCCTGTCACCCTAACCTGGGGAATGTTTCTTTAGTTTAGGGTTAATCCCATCAAGGGGCTCCATCTGACCCCGGTCTGTGGGTTTACCAGCCTCTACAATGGACTTTCTGTGGAAAGGAAATGTTGGTAAGAGTAGGGCTTTATTGTCCCTCACTACAGGTCTTGAAACAACCTATATTATGCTTCAAAGCTACAAATCTTCCTTAAATCCAGGAGGATGAAGACCAGGCACCAAGGCCTCTGGAAGACCTGAATGTTAGACTGCTACACTGGTTGCTTGCTATTGATTGGAAGTGATAGGTGAATGATCTTATAATGAGAAGTCCCTTACTTGCACTAACCAGGATAATGGGGACAGAGTGCAGAAACATCTGATCCAAAGGGCAGAAATACAGTACCTGAAAACTTTTTTTTTTAAATGCATTCTCTCTAATGCTGACATTACTCATTTTCCCCAAGAGATGTATTCCTGTCTTGAAGTAGACTGGGTATGCATAAAGAGACCCTGGCACAGAAAGGGACCACACTTACCAGCACTGAAAAAATAATACTGGGAAAGTAAAGTACCTGCAAAGCATGCAGAGGTGTAGATGCACTCTAGTATTGCATCTTAATGTCAGCCCTCACCATTCCTAGCAAGAACAGTAGTGGAGATGAAAGCAGGGGCAAGAAATCCAATCCAATGAGTAGGCAAATAACTTACAGCTGAGCATGCCATGGCATTTGATATGATGGCTAATATAAACCAACTGCAAAGTGCTGGCTAGACAGGTGAATCAGAGTCAAGAATGGCCTTCTGAGTGCTGAGAAGGTCTCCCATCAACTACAGGGTCAAAATCATATAGAATCATAAAATGTATGCCTCTGAAATCTCAACTAGCAGCATCCAGAGAAATCAAGTAAGAAATCTTTAGAGATACTGCTTAGTTGATTTACCTCTGGACAGATTCAGAATTGGAAACTTCATGGACACAGAAGTTTAAGACAAATTACCATAATAATCTGGTTCCTGAAGTAGGTAGCTGCTTTTCCTGTGTTCAGAAAAATTTCAGCAGGGAAGATTAACCTCTAGATTGTATCACTTTCAACAGTGGAGCAATTTACAGTGGAGGCATACCATTCAACAATGGAGGCAATCCTTAGGTCTCCTTTAATCTGAGAGTGAAATACAATCTGCAAAAATATTGCAGCAATGTGGAGAAGTTTAACTACGTTACTTATTAAACCCATGGAATTCAGTGAAGAAAAATAAGTGCTCAGAAAAATCTCTGCATTCTGCCTCAACTAGACCAGAAGTTACTATCAGGACCCCTGAGACATTAAGATTACTATTTTGCTTTGTCAAGAGAAATGTTTGGACACAGAAATATTTATTTTTCTAATGAGAGGTACAGTCAACATGCACATCATATTCACAGGCTATTAAGATAGACGACAATGCTGTTTCAAGCACAGTGAGCTTCAGAGGCTCTAGCACCTTCTCTTTTCCAGGATGTTTCCATGAAAAGTTGGTCTCCATAAAATGGAGGTCTTTGACTATGTCCATGTGCATATAATATGGGAGAGAGACATGTACTACTGCAGCTAAGACACTTCGAGGTGTAAACAGTATCCTTACAATCTACATCACTTGTCTTTCTCCTTCTCACCAATGTGAAACAGATCACATTAACCAGTCAGAGATATTAATGTATTTCTATAATAAATAACAATTATGTACTTTTGCACATAACTCACTTGTTTGCCAGCATGTTTGACAACTGCCCCGATGGCAAGGTTCTTCACATCTATGAAGCCCACAGTTGAGTTTACGACCACAAACCAAAGAGCACTTATGTTCTGTGTCCTAAGAGAAGGCAAAAAAGAAAAAGCAGAATTGAACTATAAACCCTATTGGTTATTTTTTTCTCTTTGAGGTCACAATCTACTTCTAATAATAGACTGACAAAATAGTATAGTGCAAAAAATAGCTTAGGCCAGATCTGTACAGTTTTTCCATCACTGTAGGGATACACAATTTTTAAAGCAGATTCTGTTAAGACTTCTGTTACAAACACAGCTACATAATTTATGCTTCTTCTATTAAGTAATATGCTTTCCCTCTCCGTTCTCCCTGGAATCACTGCATTGACAAAAAGTACGTTTACACTGATTGAACTGCATTTAGGCTGAAACATGGTTTTACATTTATAATGACAACTACAGAATAAAACTTGCAAAAATAAATGCACACATACAAACTTTTTGAGTATGACCAATACTGCAAATAGAGAATGAAGATGCACAAAAATGGAAAGATATAAAAGAAAAAAAACTGTTAACATCACAACCAAAATCAAACACACATCACATCAAACAATAGCACACATCACATCAATCAACAATAAAACCACATGTACACTTACCACACAGCAAAATTCATTACACTTGTGTCGTCCACATGATCTTTTCTTGTTGCATCTCTTGTCACACATGAATGTAATAGCAGCTATTAAAAACAAAAAAAACAGCCCCCCAAAAGTCCTAACTTTTAGGTCTTTGCTTATGCTCAGAACAAAAGCTGCAATCACAGTATTATACTAAGGCTGTTGCAGGACATGGTCTAGGAGAGACTAACACAGGGTAAGCCAGCAAGCAAACTTTTAAATTACTTGTTCTCCCTCACTAATTCCCCATGTGGGCACTTGCCTTTCTTTAAAGAAATCCTTATTCAAAAGGATTTTGGAAAGCAGAATACATGAAGCTAGTTTATTTTCACACAATAGAACAAAGTACTGAAGTACCACAAACACCCAATTTAAGACTGCTTAAACTGGTGAGGCAGTACAAGTCAGCTAAAAACAACTATTGTTATATGCTCATGAAACTACTGCTAGCAAAGAACATCCTTATTGCCATACACAGCTAACAAAAGGAATCACTTCTAGATTCCATAAGAGCAAAGTCTTCATAGACAAAAGCTCAAATTAGGAAATATGCATAGTACTTCCTTATATATCGTGTAAATAAATACCTCAGTATGACAGGGGTCAATCAAGTAAAGATTTCACTGAGGGGAATTTTGAGATGTTACATCCAGAATACCAAGAAGCATCAAATGGGAACTCTCTGCCAAGGTCAGATGCAAAGACCAGCTGCGAAGATCAGCACCATACAATGTGAAGCAGAATCAAAGCTTGTATTTCCCCAGAAACACAGGCAAGAGCAGAGCAAAACTATTACACTGAATCTAAGCTATGCAAGTTGACCAAAAGTTATATAGGATGATGGAGGGGAGCAGGAGGGGGATGACAACCTATTGAATATGGCAGGTGGCAGAAGAAACTGTTCAAAACAAAACAGACATTGTCTGAAATCTTTGAGATCAAATGTGAAGAAGTCTTTCCTTACATAGAAGATGAATGAAAACTAAAGATGTTTATTTCAAACCTTTTCCCAAACACAGCAGCATGACCAGTACCATGAACAAGCAGCATAAATAACCAACTTGGCATAGAAGTATGGATAAAAGATGCAGTACAGATTGGCTGTTTGCCAGCTTTGTCAATCAAACCCCAAATTACTATGAGCTGTATATAATTTTTAAAACAATTTTATATTACATATGTATAACCTTGTACCTTTATTTCTGAGAAGAGCACATGGGATTTCCTAGGAAACAAACAGGGAGCCATTAGATTAAAATAGATGAAACAACTGAAACATACTTATCTAGAAAACACTTGGTCACGTGAAAGAAGCAGCATGCTCAGTTTCCATGTGTATAACAAATCTGTATATAAAAGCTAAATAAAAACTGGAAAAAAACCCCTGCATTACTGTAAACTGAGAGAATCAGGCTTGTCCCAAGAAACCTGAAATTTGCATAATGGAAACCAACAGAGCTCTCCCAGAGGATACTGACAAGAGTGCATTAATTTTTGTCTTGACCAACTGTCCCAAAATTACAAGTATGACAGAAGAATGAAAGAAAGGAATAAAGGAAGAAGCCAAATGTTATCCTCTACAAAGTTATACCTAAAGACCTCAACATGAAAATAAAATGTGATGGATGAAAATAATGTTGTTGATATTTGAACCATTCACCACAACTTTATAGTCTAAGCTGTCATTTCTGAGTATCACATTGTTCATGATTGATTCAAATTATCAGTGTAGTTCACTCTTTTTAAAGAAGCATCTTTCTGGTGTGTGAGAAACTTCATAAACTAAATCCAAAACTTCACTACTTTATTTCAGGACTCAAACTGCAATGTGAAGCCTTCTACCTCATAACTACTTTCAGCAAACTTGTAGGAGAAAACTGTTCCAACTTCTAGTAAACTCTCAGTCATTTCTATGCACCTACAGACTCATATATTCAGAAGCCATCTCTACTTCCAGATGATATATAACAGGTCAGAAAAGTCATCAAAGCTTCTGTGATAGTAGCCAAAAATTTCAAAGCTATGATTACAGAAAGTAGCATAGTTTAAAAATATAATTACTAAATAACAGTAGCTTATAGGATATAAAAATATAATAATTACTAAATAACAAAACACTATATAAACGTACAAAGAAAGGGAATCAGTAACAACATAGTCTCTACAAAAACTTCTACAGGAGTCTACAAGCTATTGCTATAAAGTTTTAATTAGACTGCCTTTCTTCTGTCAGTTTACTTTACTCTCAGCAAAACTAACATTCCTTGTGCTATATAAATAGTCCAGGATAATATAGTATTTTGCAGACCATTTACACTAATAGAACTCTGTGCAAACTCTGCCAAAATACTTTAAAAATTGCCTTCATAGTAAATAGCATGTTACCACTTCACAGTATAACCCAATTATCATCTATCAGTATGGGTTCTTGCAACTTAGGAGCTTAGCGCTTCTTATGCTTCTTCGGCTCCTTTTTCTCCACAGCTTTAAAAAGCAGCAAGGATTACCTGTTTCCACAGTTACACACTCACCTTTTTTTTGAAGCCACATCTACAATAAATATTTGATGTGTGAGAACATGGTCTACAGTCTCCTTCATGGCAAAGGCTTTCACATGTATGAACGAACTCTAGCAAAATGAAAATACAAATATTAAGAATAGATAAAATTTATGACCTGGAACTTCATATTTATCAGGAGCATCACTGGTCAAAGATACTAAGCTTATGTGCAGCTGGGTTTTATTTCCTGATTTTAAAGAATTATTATGAGCAGCCAGACTGCACTCTCTGCAGTGGTTTTAACACTAATTTTGGTTAAAACTCAAAATGACTAATAAAATATTTATTTCTTGAAATTAAACATTTAAAGACCACTTTTTTTTTGTTTTGTTTTCAAAACTATTGATATCGAAGGGTTTATCTAAGAATAAGGACTGTGTCTGTGTACTTTTAACAAAGGAACAGGTTGTGCAGGATCTGCTTACCGAGCAATGACAGAAGGAATATAAAGGGACTTGGGGGAGTGGGGCAGAGGAGTACATCTGGCTTAGGAATGCAACCACAGCCAAAATAAGACCATAAAAAGACTGAGCCAGGAGGAGAGTTTTATGGTACTGAGCAATTATAATATGTATGAGTTTTCTGCAAATTGTGATGCATATGCATGTAATTAAAGTATATAACCAATGCGCTTGCAGAGAATCAGAATGCATGCTGGGTGGAGCTGTCCCCCCCGCATCTGGTGCTGCAATAAAGAATTCCTGCTTCTTAATGCTACTTTGGTGTTAAGGAGTTCTATTCAGCTGACTTTCGGTGAATTTTGGTGACACTATGAGATATTTCAAATACTCTGGTACAGAAATTTCTAATTACCATAGCTACCACAAGAAAGAGGTTTGCCACATGTTTTTCCGCACGATGGGATAGGATCTGTGCAAATTTTACGTTCAATACATCCTAGTTCCAGTAACTTGCTGAGAGGAGTCTGACCACAGGGACAACGATACACAACTTGTGGAAGTCGTGGACAGAGCTGGCAAGGCTGAGGATGGCATACTTGCTTACAGTTGTGCCTCCCACAATTTAATTTTCTGGAAAAAAAATCAAAGAAACAAAAAAGAAAACAAGAAAAAAATTAAAAGGAGAATTATCTAAGAGTACCACAATAAATCATTGTGAATAGAAAGACCTTTTTCTTTTAAAAGCCTAAGTTATAGTGACCTTACTTGCCGCATATATTCTGACATGAGAAACTCCCAAAACCATCAGAGAATTCTTCCTTTGATCCACACAATACTTCTTTAAAGTTGCTTCCACAGTAACACACTGAAAGAAAGCAATATCCCACAGAAAACAACACAAGAGAATATCAGTGACAAAACACCTCCAACAAATATAAAAAGGTAAAAAGTGAAAAATTGTTACAGTTAATTTTTAGAAGGATAAAGAAGTTGCTCCTCTTTAGATTTATTCCATCAATTAAGATTTTTTGTCTGACAGAAGTTGGAATTCCAGCATTATTTGTTTTGATAAAGTGGTACCATGTGCACAAAATGTTTATTTATTAAAACAGCATACATAACAAGTTAATTATTACCTTAAAAGTTGATAAAATTAACTTGCAATTTTCTGTATAAACTGTTCCATAAAGTTATATATATATATATATATATATATATATATATACTGGCATACATATTCAGTCAATTTAATTTCCATTCAAGACCAAGTTTAGAAATTTTTAACAGAAATCAAGAGAAGCTTGTGAAAATGTGCTTTCCTATACTTTTTCCTATTTTTCTTCCACATACTGTCTAATTAATTCTTATAACAATAGTAAAAGATTTAGTAGGATCAGAGGACAATTCAGATAAGAAAGGGTTAGTTAGTCCAAGCCCTTACCTAAAGCACAGTCAGCAATGATATCAGACCACATTACTCAGTGTTTTATTCAGTTGGGTCTTGGAAAATCTCCAAGAGGTTTTCCTAACAGCTAGTTACAAGGAATTTAAGCTCATTGTCTCTCATCCTTCACACACGCACAGCCCATCTCTGTCTTCTTAAATTACTTATTAGCTACTGAAAGGCCACTACTCAGCCTTCTCAAGCTAACAAAGTCCAGTATCACCATCCTGTCCTAATAAGGCACTTGCTCCAACAGCCTAATCATCATGGCAGGATTCCAACAATAGATTTTGGTTGTGTTAGTAAAAACTGGCACTTGCTTCTTGGTACTGATTTTTTTCACCCTCTTGTTTTAATTGTATAGAGTGGATATCCATAAAGCATTTCAGTACTTACCTTGTTGTACTGTTAACTGGCAAGGTGGACATTTTCCTGCATGGCACACTTGAGTACAGCTGTGCTTTCCACAGTTTAAAGTATTTCCACATACATTAGAACAATGAATTTTTGTTGATTGGCCACAGCGAACTGAATGACTGTAGAGAAATGACACCATAGCCTGTCAGCTACCTTGACATCTATATAGTATTTAATAAAAAGGGAAATACATTTTCCGTAAAATGCCGAAATCTTCAAAAGGCAGCATAATTTACTAATGAAAGTTTTTAAGAAATAACACCCCTAGTTTTTCCCCCTCTTCCACCTCACTAAAATAAAACACCTATCACAGTAGTTAGGCCACAGAATTTTTCCTGAAGAAAATGGGGGAAAACAACCCAAAGTGACACTAAAACCTGATGTATAAACTCATGTATGCATTGTTAGAAAAGCAGGTATTTCTAACACAGACATCTTTCTGAAGATTTAAACAATCCTAAATCCATTGAGCACAATGAAGATAGGGATATGGGCCTTAACAGTGTGTCAGTAATCTATGAAAATAACTGAGTTTTTAATTAAATTGTCAAAAAATGGGACAAAATCAATTCTCCTATTTTTTCAACTCTGGATGGCTCATATAATGGCTGTAAAATGTATATTTGAAATACTAACTTTAAAATATTCTTAAGAAATTTGTTGCATCTATTAAACTTTTAAATGAAAGAAGAAGTAAGAAAAGCAACAGCAAAACAAACAAAACCCAAACAAAAAACCAACCCCCCAAAACAATAAAAGGAGGTGATATTACTATGGAAGATACATAGATATATGTATCCAACCAATATGTAATATGTACCAATATGTATTGGTAATATACAACCAATCCATTTTTCTGCTGAAAACGAAGTGCTTTTACCTACAAATACTGCCACAGAACCTGCAGTACCTTCTGAAAAATTAAGACTGTGTAGTATTAGATTCAAACTCTGAGAAATAATTGTAAAAGTCTGAAAAATCTTTTTTTGAGAGCAAGAATGCTAACACTGAAATTGGTTTGTGTTTGTTTTGGTTCTGTAAACAAGCTCAGGCAAACAATTTATTACACAAAATCAGTTCTAAGTAACTACAAAAAAGTATTCTAAACACTCAGGCCAACTGATTATGAGAGATCACACATAGTATAGGCAGTACTGTATTGCTATTGCCAATGACACTATATGCACCAAACGTGCAAGGAAAAGACAGCTTTCAAGTCTGGAATACGCTACAGACTTCTCTGTACAGTTTCTGAGGAAAGCATGTATTATTTTTGAAATTATTATTTCTGGAATTAAGTAATTCAAGACCTCATTCCATTCAGATAGAAAAGACGTGAACCTTTTTCTACTAATTTCTCTGAGTCTTCTAGCAAATAAAATGAATAAATACTAGCACAAGATTTCAAAATCTAATCAACTCACAGACTGCTCAGTCAATTCAGCTACATGTATCATAAACTGACGAGTCTGTTATTTTGACTTACTTTCTTGAAAAATTAAAAGTAACTGCATTTTTTCAAATTATTGATTAAACTTTGTTCAGCACATTTTAATAAACTGTAAGAAAGAAAAAAAATATATAAAATTTTTAACTGTTCTTTTGTTTGCTTATAATTACTAAAATTTGTTTGCATAGTAAAAAGCATTCTTACCTTGTTTGTCCACATTCACATGTTTTTGTCACAAAGGCTGGGCATGAAGGACAAGGTCCTGGGTGGCACAGACTTAAAAGTAAGTCAAAAAAGCCAAGTTAACTTAAGCTTTATTACACTCCCAGAGACACAGTCCACCACAACCCAACCCTAAGTGCATTATTAGAACATTATACAAGACTCCTACACTCACTCCTGCAGGGTATGAAACTAGTCTTAACACAAGAAAAAATTATTTGATTATTACAATTGCATCAGTCTCAAAGATCACTTATGTTGAAGGAAAAACTATTCCTGCTGCTGTCAAATCAACAGTTCTATTAACAAATCAACTGTGCTATGACACATTTGATATTTTGCATTTCACCAGCAAACATGGCATCAACTCAACTGTGTTCATCATTGATAACACCCAAAACAATCATCTTATGTCCAAAGCATTAACATATTTATTTCTTCTTAAACAGATTAGAGATAAAACCTTCTCTGTTAATTTCTTTTTTTTTGAGCTGGTGGTTTTATCTTTGAACTCAGCACTTCTAGTGCCACCAGTAAGAGGTGCTGCTCCTCTTCTGTAAGGTAACACATGGGAGACACAGCAAGTCTGCCTCAGTTCTTTTCTTACCATCAAGAGCCATCTCCTGTGAGCGTCATCAATTCCAGTCCAAGATTACCAGATCTTTCCCTATCTGCATGCAACACTTTAGTTGGGTACAGACAAGCCCAGGTTTGTGAAATTATACTTAACTGTCTTGTCTGCACTCTTCCTTAGCCAGCTCCCAGTTCCCTTCATTTGCAGAAACAGCAGCTCTCATTTGGAGCAAATATCATTGGCCAAGACTGACCAGCACAGACATCTTAGCCAAAAGAAAAAGAAAAAACCCAGAAACACCAGAAAACCCCATAAACACTGACTACCCAGTTACATGGTAACTACTAAATTTGTCAAGGACAGTAACTACAAGTACTTAGTAGTACACCAGTTACTACAGTCAGAAGCTCTATAGTTGAGTCATGCCTCCAGCTTGTCAGCAGTGGTCTGGCTTCCTTTCTTCCTCTACCACTCCTCCCAGTTGACAGTAAGGCCTAATCTATCACTCAGTTTATGCCAGCTCTAACAGTAAAGCCAAGCAATTACACAAGAAACCAATTGAAAACAATGAAAACCCCCCCCATCACATAAAGCAAATCCAAAACACAAACAGCCAAAACCACTACAATCCTCCATCTTTTGATAGGTCAGTGTTGCAAACTAAACTCTGTCCAGACATAGATCATGATCCAGACTTACCATCTGCATTCAGATAATAAAGGTCTACATCTCTAACTCCACCACTGATACAACAAAAGGCAACCAGGTTTCTACTTGCTTTTTGAAACAGCAGATGATGGCAGCCTGTATCCTCATAGACACCTAAGATTCCCATATGGGAGACAGAAGTGTCCAAAATATACTGAGGAATGTCCAAAACTGGGTAACACTGATGTTGAAATTGCATTCTTCTCCAGTTCACTATCATAAGTGAGAGAGTGTCAAGAACATCCATTACCTTGATCTGCACACCTTACCTCCCCAGGACTGGATGATCTCATAATGGTTTTATTCACGTGAAACATAAAGCTGAATGATAACATTTTAAAATATGCTACAGCTGGTCACAAATTGGGACTCAATTTTCACAGCCTTCATGCAGATCAGACTGTTAGAGACTAAGAATTTGTAGTGCCCCGAATGGCACAACATTGTCACCAGAAGACTTCCCAGGAGAGAATGCAAAGACTGAGCCTCTGCTGTAGACTAGCACAGGAAAGAACAGAAGAACATCTGCTTCCAAGCCCTACAGGAAAGTTTGTCAGGAAATGGATTCCAGTCAAGTTCTCAAAGTGGTTAAGAAGTCTGCTTATTTCTGACTGGGCAAAAAATATGTCCATGAACATATGCCTCTCCTGAGATGAAAGGCCTACAGCTGGTCTCCAAGAGAATCAGTGCTCTGTTCAGGGTATCAGCTACATCAAGTGTAGTCTGAAAGCTGATCTCATCTAGCATGATTCTATAAATTAAGAAAACAGCTATGACACTTAAATATTATACAGATCTTTGTGCATAAATACATAATACATAAATACAAATTAAATCTAGTATCGAAAAGAAATCTAATACAACATTTTCATGTATGGGAAAGAAGTATAAAAGAATTATTCTGAGATTCAATAAAATGTTGAAATATATTTGAAATAGAACACATCAAACAAAAAGTTCAGAGTAAAGTTCTAGTAAAGTTCTGAGCTTTAGCAAATCTTGGAATAAGTGCCAGATGACAATCTATTTGTTGGAATGACTGAAGGTTTTGATTTTGTACCAGGAGCAGAAACAACCGCTTCTATTAAAAATTTCCAAAACCAGAAACATGAGCAGATGTTAAGGACCAACTTCCAGACATGGAAATTGAAGCTAGATACAACAGGAACAACACATAATTTATGCTTCTGACTAGCAAGCATATTTATACATTGAAAAAGATCATATAATGGTATTAATCTTAGCAATACTACTACACTACTAAAAAAAAAATCTAATGTAAAACATCCAAAACTGGAAACGGAGGTGCTCTTCTTCGCCTCTCTTCACTGTTATACTAATAAATGTTTGCGAAACCAATCTGAGTTATATGCTTATTAAAATATCCATGAGGGATTCTGAATAAACTATTTGACGGTCTCAACAAATAAAGAAATGTAAATGCCCTTTTATCCTCAACAAGCAAAAAAATTAAAAAGAAACAAAGGAAAGAAGTCATCTTGCAGTTTAACCAAGTAGCACTGATTTCAAGATAATCAAACACTATTACATGAATAGCAGCACCTAAAACATCTGGTGAACCACTGGACTCGTTCAGAGTTACTTTCAGACACTATTATTTCTCTACTTCAATGAAAATTCTTGAAACCAAGTCAGACAGCTGGTTCAGTTCCTAAAATAAGGTTCCTAAGAAATGTTGCTACAGCTATTGTAGACCTCCTGTTCATGCTCTCATATGAACTCACTTCACACGTACAAACACAAATAGCCTGCATTTCTTTCAGGCTTCAGCTGAACTATAAACCTCTATAGATTCTAAATCTCTAAGCATATCCTGGAGGGAAAAAATAAGTAAATACAGTTTTCAGAAATTTTCTCTAAATCATTTCAATGTTTATATGATAAACATTTACTTACATGTTACAAAGATGTGGACAGTCCAAACACTGCCTCTTCTTTCCACAAAGTTCCCCACAGCTATGTGGGATTTCATTTCTATTCCATTCAGGATTGTGCACCTTACCTAAACCATGTCAAAGACAAAAAGATATATATTGCTTTAAGTACCAGACTGCATTTGTGAAAAATACCATACCAAAGAGAAGTGGTATTTTAAATACTGGCAAGTAGTCTTCTTTGCCAAAAAAAATTACACAAATGTTTATGTTTTTCTGTACTGATATATATTCAACTTCTTTAAAAGAAAGTACCATTAGAAGAGCAAGCTCCAGAAGATTCTTTCCTTCTGTACTCTCAATCAGTAGACAGGAGGGTAGCTGATACGTTACATTAAATTAAACTGAAAAAATACATGAGAACCAAAAACCCCCTGTAGTTGGTCAGGCTGTACAGTAGCTAAGAAAACTGAAGCGTGAAACTCCCTTGCTGTCTCAATGCAGCAGGGAGAAAAAAAAAAAGGAATTAAGTAAAAAGATACCATTCCCAGAAAGTAAAATTTTCATCACCTGGTATGGTGATGGGGAATAGGGAATTAAATGAGTAGGCAAATTATGAAAGTCATTTCTATAAAAAGAAGCAGACTCTACATTAATCTAAATATTAAAGGTTAATGAATTTTCATGAATGAAGCAGAAGTCTTAAACAAGAAGTACATTAGCTTCAAGTATTCTGTATTTCAGATAAGCACCAAACTGTATTTTAATTAATCTGAGATACTACCATCAAATCTCATCGCTCTTAAGTGCATGAGATGATCATCAGGATTAATTGCCATCATTAACACTCTCTTGGCTTTCTGCAGGAGAGGAGTTAAATTAACAGTGAAGCAACTGAGCCAGTGCTACAAATTTGAGTTGTAACAATCAAAAGGTGCAAGAAAATGTATTTTTCATGACATAGTTACATAATTTTAACTCTTTAATATACCTTTGTACTATAAGTATTAAGTTAGGAAAATATGAATAAACACTACAGATAGCATTTATTCACCTGAGTTTCAATTAAACTAATTGAACAACCAGGAAAGTCCCAAAAATCAGAAGCTGGAGAAGAAAAATAAGATCGGATTTTCCTCATGAAAGGGTGAAAAAAAAAATCACACTTAACCACACTCAGGACATAGTTAGTACTTTGCATCAAATAGAAGACAGCTTTGCATAAGCAACTGATGATGTCCAAATTACGTATCATTAATGTAAAATCATCTGCAGAATATCAAACTCTTATGTTACTACACGGCGCTCTGTGAGTAATAATTCTGCAGACAATTTAAGGTTCTTACCATAGGTCTCCTAAACCATGAAACAGTCTTTAGGCTCAGAAGAATTTTTTCCCTATTTAACAGACAGATTTCTTGTCTTAAAAAGTCTAATTTTCATTCGGCCTAATTTTCATTCATGGTCAGTTCATTCTAACTGAATTATTATCCCTATACTCATTTCACACAGTGTCATACGAAAACTCTGTCTTAACTGCATTGCACTGTTTCTAACTGATTCACTGACACATTTAGATAAAATGTAACTCTCCTCTTTTAGCAAATCTAGCTTCTTTAGGGCAAGTTTATTGATACAGTTTCTGTCTCAGCTTCAGAACATTGTGTTTTCCAGAAAGTCAGGTGAAAGTTTCCAGTGACTCTGATTTAAGAAAAAGAAAACTATGTGAAAACAATACAGATTACAGAAGTGTAGATTCCAAAGAAAATCTATTCACATCTATGCAATTAAGTAAAATAATTAATTTCTCCTTTTTGTTTTATATTTATGGCTAGGTGAATGCTGTACTCACGCCATTTACCTTTTTTATTAAACACATACCTACACTGAAAAGCCTGAATATTTCTTCCTATTTAAGCTCTATGTGTCCCTGAACAACATAAATCACAAAATTAAATCAATTTAAAGGTTTAGGTAGTTGTATCCTTGAGTTGTGTATTATTTTGGTGTATCTTGCCACAAAGAAAGATAAAACACATGGAGGTTATTCCATTCCTTCTACAGAAGGAAACCAGCCAAAAATCTATAATTATTTCATAAAAGTCACTATTTTTACATAATGATATGAAAATATTTACCACATGGAAATTAGTATTTCTTTCTTTTTATATTTCAAGCTGTGTATGTGTGATTTTCTGAGCAGCCACCTTCCAGTGTCAATAAAATTTTTTAAAAATTGAGTTCCTGGTATGTAAGCAAACAAGCATATTTTGTTAATATGAATACTGAAATTCATATTAGCAAAAAAGAATCAAAATTACAAAACTGTTTTTCTTTACAAAAGCAAGAGATCAACTCACCACAGAAACAAGTGTAAGTTTTAGGAACCTGCACAGAAGCATTCTGACAAGCTGGACATCTCCAACCACTGTTGCCATCTGTAGATTAAAAAAAATATTAAAAAGACTTGAAGTAAATAAAAGACCTAATCTGCAAGCCTAGAATAAGTTCTTCTGCTTTGTTTCTTACCACAGCTGCAAATAAATTAATTTATAAAAAATAAATTTCCACTTACTCAGAAGCAGTGAGAAAACAGGTTAATAAAAATACATTATATACAGTACCAACATCAACACAGCCATGGTATTTCATCTGAACAGGCTCCAACTTTTTATTGAAGCAAAGCCAAATGTTAAACTTCCAATTTTTCTATCATCATATGCCCTGTGATAAGACATACAGCTAGAGTATAGACAGTCTTCACCATATCTAAAGTGAGAAAAAAGTGTTAAGAGAGGGAAACTGGTGAGCAAAATATAATTACCTCAAACAAAGCACCACCTGTACTTTCCTTTTCACTATCCTCTCATGGGCTTACATGTTTTGCAGAAGACCAATTTAGTGTTGTCTTACATCCAGAATAAACCAGTGTTATATAAACCAGAATAATCTAATTTATTCATTTAAATTTAATACCTAGATATTGATTAGGACATTACTCTTCAATCTGTTATTTCATTAAATAGTAGTTATCTTGTTTCTGTGTTTTAGGGAGGGTCCTAGTTAGCAGTAAAGAAAAACAGTAAAGGGTAAGAAAAATGACATTAATCAACATTTTTCCCCAATTCAGTGCACATCTTGCTATTGAGTTTGAGAGCACTACTGAACACAAATGGGGTCATAGAGAAAAGAGATATATTTTTATACTGATATATAGATAGTAAAAAGAAAAAAAACCTGCTTAACACTTTCTGTCTCTCTTAATCAATTTAGTGCTGGTAAATTAATAAAACTGTGATTTTAGAACTATTCTTCACTATTAAAAAATCTGACCAAGATTCATGACAATTTCATGTTATGAAGGCAGAAGAAATTGCAAACGGGAACCTCTACCTATGACAAAATAATTGCAGTGCAATGACAGACACACCTCAGTTCACCTTCAATTGGGTTGAACACTTCTTATGTTAACCATCATAATGCACAACTGAAATTATTTTCACAAACTGAAATGAAGCAAATTATAGACTGCCTTGACAGTCTAGAAATACAAACCTAATGCATGTCTATTCTTTTCAATACTTCATGCCTATTCATACCGCTGTGTTGGTTTAAAACAGCCTGGTTTATGGTGGGGGTGGGAGTAATACCTTGGGTTTTAACTTTTATATTTTTCAAATCCTGTAGCGTGTAACTCTGAAGTTATTTGTAGCCTGTTAACTTCTGCTCTCTTATGCTAGGTAGATATAACAAAGCCTCTCCAGGCCTGCTCTCCAAGGACACTCAGACTGCCCTTGTCCGAAAAAAGAATAAACCAAAAGCCTCTAAGGATGGGGAGGTGTCAAGCTTTGGGAAATTACATCATTAACAGAAGCTTTAACTGGAGAATTAACCCTGATATGCAAATGGACCAAACTTATAAAAGTGTGAAGAACTCGTGACCTGCTGTCCATCTTGGGGTCCATCTTGGCAGTACCCTCTGGACTCTCCAGGGTGTACCTTTGAAGGCCCTTCAAATAAATACCTACCTTTATTTCCTTATTCCTATATAGTATCTGTTTTTTAGGTGGCCACTTCATGCATCAGGAGAAGCTGCTTGAAGCTTCTACTATGTCCAGCACAGAGCCAATCGCTGAAGGCTCGGACAGCGAGCAACCACTGAAGGCAGGTTGCTAGCCCAATTAGAGAAGCTGGTAACACCTCTGTGATGACATACTTAAGAATGACATACTTAAGACTGCAGGAAACTCTTTTTCCTCCTCTCCTCCAAAGGGTGGCGAAGGGGCCGCTGGGGCCTTTCCCGGTGCGGCGGCTGGGGCCGTGTCACCAGGGGGGACATTCTGGCACCTCGAGTAGCCACGTGGCCAGAACCAGCGCCGGGAGCACCCATGCAGCGGGGGTGGGGGGGGAGGGACGTGGCCAAAATCGCGCGGCGAGGGCGGCGCAGCCGCTGCCATCTCAGGATGGCTCACAATGAACTTTACTTGCTTAGGCTCTTGTAATCAGCCGTGCCGAGGACAGGACAGGAGTGGCCCGCATGAGGAGAGGCTGAGTGGAGCCGGCGGCTGGCGTGGCCCGCGCACTGCCACCGGGGACCACGTGGCCAGCAGTGAGGGGCGTGGCGAGCAGTTCCCCAATGTGGAGCCCAGACGGGATCAACCTTTCAGCGTTGAAGAACTCTATAAAAACTTCAATTGATAGAACTTGAGAACCAACAGACACCAATTCTCTCCCGAGTCAGAGAAAAGGAAAAGGTGAAGACACGTGAGGAGAACAACATGGGGACACTACAGTCGGTGCAAAAGAAGGAGGGGGAGGAAGTGCTTCGAGTGTCAGAACTGAGATTCTTCTGCAAGCCACGATGAGGACTATGATACAACAAATTTTTTCCCTGGAATTCATGAAGTGCATGGGGGGATGCAGAGATCCACTCGCAGCCTGTGAGGAAAAGTTCCCACGCTGGAGCAAGTCGATGCTGTAAAACTGTAACCTAGTGAGGAACTTGAACAGAGAGAGAAGACCCTTGCTTTTAGAGACAGAGAGCCCTTGCTTCAAACTAGAACAGAATCTCCTTAAAAGACTAAACCCCATGAACTAAAATGACCCATGATGTGTGGTTCTGGAAAGGCTGCACCGTTCGTGGGAGGGACTCACGTTACCGTAGGTCAGGTGGGCTGCTATTCATGAAAATTAAGACCACACTAGAAAATTTGCAAAGAACTGTCCCATGGGAAGGATCCCACGGCACAGCAGAAGAAACTCTTTTCCCTAAGGGTACTAAGGAAAGATTTTTAGGAAGTAAATGACTGACCAAAAACCCCATGTTTTGTCTCCTTGCGCGGTCCATGGGAAAGAGGAAGGGCTGGGAAGAAAGTAAGTGTTCTAAAGGTTTATTTTAGTTCTCACTACCCTTTTAATTCTGTTAATAATAAATTTTCTTTATATTGTTTGAGAACCTGTTTTGCCTTAGAGTGTTTTTCCCCTAATCCTTACCTGAACTCATGAAGCCTTCCTTTTGTTTTCCCCTCCTCTGCTTAGCTATAGCAGAGGAAAACTAGTGAATAGTTTCTCATGGGTGCGTGGCTTCTAGTCAGTGTCAAACCCCAACAATCCCTCTTTATCCCAGCTCGTATTACTGTGCCTCCAAGACTGCTGCAGAGATCTGTACAATTATGGGCTGAGCAGCTGTAGGACAGCGGCACAAGGCATATACTCTCACATTCATGGTCAAGACCAATCTGCATTTCCTGGCCGAGACTTTTATTCTTTTGACTGCTAGAAACTGAAGGATCTCAGAAGAAGCATCTCAGAGAGAAGTATTGAAAGCTACTGGCAAAAACTGGCAGCAGATGACTAAAAGGCGTATTTGCTGACAAAACTGTAAGCACCTTGTCTGGCTCCTCCTAAAGCCAGCATACGAAATACTATGGGATTCCTTATGGGATTACAGTATAGTACAGTACATTATACTTAAATACTGCATTAGCAATTTCTTTTGTTCTTATTCCATGTTATATTTTCAAAAGCTGTGAAAGTAAGTCTACCCTGAAAACTTCAGGAGGCCAGCAGAAGACCTCTCCTGGCAACCTCTCCCAACAACTCCCCTGGAGCTGGATGCCTAGTTCTCTACAAGCAACAGGTTCTCTAGAGTATAGTGAAGGTCTCCATAAAATAGGAACCTATTGAAAACAGCCTTGCAAAATATATTCTTCTTTGTCGTCATTGATTATGTTTGCTTTAATGTATGTTCACCCCCAAGGAACATACATGGTTGCCTTCCTCGAAAATTAGAAGCAATAGAAAATTTGGTCCAGGATTCAGGTGCAATTACAGTAGTATAGAATGATAGTAGAATGACTCCTGACATACACATTTGTAAGAAGTGGTCCTGTGAGCACTCCTTACAAATCCTGATTACTAAAGAAACTGAGAATGAGGATGATCCTACAGAAAGAACATTCCACTTTCATGAATCTTCTTATGAACAGGAGTGAAGTAGGCAGAATTCCAACCAAAGACTCCAAAAAGGCCAGTCATCTAAGCAGAATCAACACACCTCATTCCCTTTTACTAGAGACTGTTTTAGCAATTGCTATCCTCTCCTTCTTTGTGGGATAGAAAGATTCCTTACTTGAAACTATTTACCAAATTTTTTGTTAACTACTATTCTGACCACTGAAACTCAGCAGTTTAGAAGTGCTGTGTTAGAGATCAGCATTGGACTGGCAGAGATCACTAGCCCACTTGGAAGTGGAGCCCAAGGGCACAATAGAAAGAGACAGCTGCAATAACTCCAATATCTCCAATCTTTCCAGTCAAAATGAAAATACCAGTAAAACTAACTTCTCTACAAAGAAGGGACAAAATGACTTAAATTTTTGTTCTATCAATTTAAGGGCACAAGTTAAACATCGCTTAAACATCAGCTTTTAAAAGAAGTAGAAGAAAAAAGGAGGCAAATTACAACAATTTCCCATATATACACAAAGATCTTGTGTGCTGTGCAGGTATTTTTGTCAGACTGACCTTAGGTATGTGATACCTTAAGGTCACACTCCTTCAAATGCTTGCTTCCTTATAGGAAAAAATCCTTCCACATGATGGGAAAGTGATGCCCAGCATAGCTCCTTTTCCTGACTTCCTTACTTCTCTAAGATACAATAAAAAACCATTCTCTAGTTCTGAGTGCTACAGACAGTCTACATTGTAGAAATAATGATGGGAAAAATGTGTGCTAATGTCTTCACAAATTACTCAATCTGGAAGAATGGGTGTGGGGGTCTTCACTAATGATATGAAAAACGGGTAATAACGTCTTCACACATGACTCGATCTGAAAGGACCAATCAGGTTTGGAAGAATGGGTGTGGGGATCATTACAAACAGCAAGCCACCCAAGTCTGTCGCAAAGCCAAGCACAGCTTGAACTTCCGAATTTTGGGGAAAAACGCACAGGCTTAACAGACTTACGAATATTAGCTTCTCCACCCAGGATGGGCTTACAGGTAGTTTTAATGGTCATACAATGTGTGATGGGAGTGCAGGGGAGGATACATGTTCAAGAGGGAATATTTAGTAGGCAGTTTGGGAAGTCTGTACCTTCCTAGTACCTCAACCCAAGGGAATGGAGGAGGGCAACATGAAGCTGGGAGCTTAGGATAAAAAGAGGCTACATCCTCAAAAAACTCAAGAGACCCCATGGGGGTATGGCCTAGTGGACTCTCTCCATTCAAATGAAGTTGCAGGACTCCTCTGTCTGCTTTATGGACACTGGGTTTTCACAGTGTGATTTTCTGCACAGTAGGGGGTCAAGGGAAGCACCCACTGGCTCACTGCAGTTGTCCACTATAAATGGGCTTTGGTCCCAGCAGAGAAACTCTCTGGTGTTGAGAGTATGACTGCTAGAAGGTCTAGTGAATGGGAGGACTGGGAAGGTTCCTTAACACACAACAGAGCAAGGAGACCAAGAAGAGAGCAATACCTTATGACTCCCCACAGATAATTAGGAGATTCTTTCACTTGCCTTGGCCAAATCAGCTGTCATTTCTCAGATGACTGTCAAGACAATAGAAGGCAAAGAAGTCTCTGAGGGAAGACATCTTCAATAGAGCCTGAGAAAAGATACTGTTGAGTGTGAGAAGACTTTGTTACAGTAACCTAGTTCTAGAACTGGTTTCTGGAACCTAGTAATCTAGACCTAAGACAATTCATTGCTTCTTCCTGTGGTAGGTTGAAAACTTGGTTGATGGATAAGTTGCTAACCCAATGAGAGGGCTGGTAACGCCTCTGCAATTGCATACCTAAAGGATGGCAAGCGCGGGAAGCTCCTCTTTTGTTCCGGCCGCAAGTGCTTCCAGGCCCCTGGCCTCTCCCACTTCTCCTGGCACCGCGGCACGGACTCGGGTTGCTGTGGGGAAACTGTCTCAGAGCTGCGGGCAGCTAACACCAGCCATGGACTGCCACACAGCTGAATTCAACTGGAGCAGATTCTGGGGACTGGCAGGCCTCCCCTCCGCCTTCCACATGGCCCTACACAGATCCGGTGGGGGCTGATACAGTTTTATGCAAGTAATGCAGCCTATGTCAAGGCTGAAGAAAGACACCAAGCAGCTGGCAGCATAAAGGAAAAGAGGCTTTTCTCCAGCATAAAGCCCAAAGAAACTAACTCTTAAACATGGCGGCATCGAGGTCAGAGAGAAAAAGAAAGTAAGTCATCTGGGACGGAGCTGAAGATGGTGGCAGGAAAAGAGGGCAGAATCATGCCTCAGCATGAAAGCTTAAACTTGCTTTCTGCAGGTTGTGGTAAAGACTGTAATATCACAAACTTTTTTTTTCCTCTTTAAAAAGACATAGAGGGGAGGAGAATTCTGTGTGCAGCCTGTAGAAAAGGAAAGGTGACCATGCTAGGTCACCTAGGAGCGTATGAGGAATTTTGTGAAGAAAGCTGCTGATTTCCAGGCTATAACTTGCCTATCCTTAAACGAGAGACACCCCATGTGTGGCCCATGGCTGGCAGTGTGAAAGAGACTCTGAGATTTTGTCATGGGAGAGACACCTTTTCACAGCAACAGAAATCTGGGAGGGACTGTTGCTACTGGCAGTTTGGAAACCATGATAAGCAAAAGAAACCTTTTTCCTCATATATTGGAGAGACATTTAAGAACTGCAAATACTGACCAAAATCATGTTTTGTTATCCTTTGTGTGAGTCGGGAAAAGGGGGGGAGGTGCTAGAAGAAAAGGGGGTTGTAATTTCTTCTTATTTCTTTTTACTTTTAATCCTGTAGTAATAAACTTCTTTATATTTCTTTAAAGTTTTGTGCCTGCTTTGCATTTTTCCAAATCCCTTATCTCACAGAGGTAAATGAATGAACCAAACCACTACACTAAATGGTGTTGCTGCCCGGTTTTGAACTGAACCCGCTACACTTCCCATCCAAGTACGTAGAGCCCCAACATGTTTTATCACACTGACATGGTAATCCAGAATCCTTCACTTTCCTTTGCAACTGCATCCTTTTCATTGATGCCAATCTGATAGCCAGTTGCGGATCTCAAAATTCAGACAATAACATCTGCATTTCATCAGTGAGTTTGGAATGAGCAAAACATATGTGCAATGTGTTAGTAAGTGCAAGTTATAAAGGAAAGCTGTACACCCCTGTTTTTCACTTCCAAGAAGGGTTCGGTTGCATAATGTTCCAACAATTAATTAGCGTTGGCATCCCGGGGCTCCCATCCTGGTAATGCCTTGCTTTCATTAATGTCAAAGCTTTCACTTTCTGAGCATGGTGCCTTGTCCCCAAAGGATCCATACCTACTTTTCTCTCGTAACAGACACACGTCACTATTGTTCTGGAAGACAGAACTATGTAAGATCCCCATGGGGGATGTTATCTACTCCATCCAAGTATTCAGGATTTCTCTGATACAATTCCGTGATCACAAAAAATTGTGAGAAATTATGTATACACACACACTTTCAGCCTTCTACTATGTATCACAGAGATAAGAGCTGCTGCAAGGCCTTATATGGAGGGCCATTCTCACTGAAACAGTCTGTTGGAGGTTAGGATTTTTCTTTTTCTTTCTCTCATGGAATTTTGTCCCATTTATTGTTAAGAGACAGTAACAACTGGGACTTAAGAGAGACAAAAATGGCTACGGTGGGGGAAGGGTGCAGCTGACTACTCTCTTACCTGAGGGGCTTTCTCCTGGGAAAGGCAGAGATACTTTGAGATTTTGGCTGAGGGGTCAGGGGCTTGGTTTAGCCCCTAGTTCTCTCTCGCTCTCGGCATTGGATAAGGATGGTTGAGTTGTTTTTTGTGACAAGGAGAATTCACTGCCACTGCAGCACCCAGCCCTGTGCTGCTTCTTCCTTACTGTGGGTGAGCCTTTGCTTGTAAGAGCAGCCATTGAACTAGGAC